>JAIPRL010001349.1:0-86454 GCA_025469235.1 Pemphigus obesinymphae | reverse complement strand
AATGATTTATCATTGCTTTCAAATTCAATACATCCACCAAAAGTACCCTACCCAGTAGCGAAGTGCATCCACCAATACTGACACCCGACGAGCGAAGTGCTTCCACAACCTACTGACCGGCTTTTTTGAATATGGTCTGCCTTCATTAATATCGTAAACAATTTTTCGATTGTTTGCTAATACCTAATCAGTTTCTGTCTATTTGTTTAATATTTATTATACAGTACTTAAGTATATAAAATTTAATACGTATACTAAATACCTAGAATACCCAGATATAACAGATATTAATATACTTTAACTGAGCTATTTATCACAATTTTATATTCGAGTTAACAAGACTTATAATACATTGAGTGTTATGAGAATTTCTAGGCGAATTATAAAAAAAAAATCGAGTTGTAAAGTTTTTTGAGTTATGGCGACTCGACTGTATATTATATAAATATAATTTAAATGTAATATACTTTTGGTCTTTGGATATTATACCAACGAATAACTTTAGTGGAATTTAATTGGCCCCCTTTTTGGCCTTATACTTTAAATCCGATAGTAATTGTATTAAAAACATAATAAATTAGTATTGTGTAATAATAGTATTTTTGCCCATATAAATCTGAAGAATTTATTTATACACGATAATAGTTTGCTTTTACCATACACGAGTTTTAAAATAGTTTTAAAAATTAGAAATATTATAATTACTTAATAGAAAATTATAATTTTTACGATGTTAAAATATGTATTTAACATTTTTCTATTAACGTTAATATCTATATTATACAAATTAACTGCTAATCAATATCATTATTACTTTTTGATTATAGCCAGTTACTTTTTATTATATTATGATCAACAATATATTATTTTTTAAGTAGAAAATTAAAAAACAAAAAAAGTGAATATCATTAATTATTAATATAATTGGATATATTTTACCATAATATCGTATGTGTCTGAAATTGTTTAAATAGTAATAATGTCGGAGATAGATAATAATAACTGGATAAAATATATATCCAACTTAAAATTCAGTGAAAATTGAAGTATAATTAAACTGTCGTAACTATGTATTAATTGTTAATTCATTATTTTAACATAATTTTAAATATATATAGTTATAGTTTGAAAATTATAAATAGCAAAATTATATAATTGTATATGAAAAAACTATAATAATAAAATAATCATATAGTCAGAAGATAAGTTATTAACATTTAATTTATTATAATACAATATATTTGTAAATTTTTTAAACATCATTTAATGTTTGTGAATAAAACACAATTATATGTAATCAAGCACATTTTAAATTTTATATTTATTTTTCCCATTTTTATATAAATTGAAGTACATACATCTTGTATTGTTATATTATTAGTTACATTAAAATAATAATTTAGTTTTGTAGGTATATATTTTTACTGTTTCAATATAAAATAATTTGTTATTTGATAGACAAATGTTCCATCAAATTCGTCCTTTATAATTTGGGAACATATTATTACTTAATTTTCCTATTAATGTATTGTTGATTAGAAAGAGTCATGAGGAAGTGAATGGCAAACATGAAGAGTGGAGAGAAGCTCTTGAAAATAAAAGAATAAGAATTTGTAGTGGTAAAACAGAATATATAATTTTGGTGATAGAAAAACCAGAGGGGTTAGTGAAAGGCAAGTAATGAAGTTGAGTGGAGATTTAGTTGAGAAAAGTTGAGAAAGGAATTTGTATTTGTTACCAGTTCAAGAAATATTATCTTTTGCACTTATATCAATAATTGTAATTTGCAGACGATAACTAATTATATACTTATATTAGTATATATTTCATATCTTAAGCATAGAAAAAAAATAAACCTACCTGTTCATAATTCAACTATTAGCTATATAGAGCTGGTATATGATTTATGAAACATAGTAAATAATAGTAAATATAATTATATATCTACAGTAGTTATCAAATGTTAATAAAATATATTTTACTTAATATAATTTTTATTATAGATAAATATAAAATACATAAACAGTAGGTATACCAAAAGAGTTATTAGTAAAATTTATATTTAAGATTACTTTAATTATATATAAATATATAATGTTTTATAATTTGAGTACTTGTGGATTTTCTAATACCAAAATAAAAAAATTCTATTCTATAAAAATATGATTTATCAAATAAAAGTAAATCATAGTTTTGTGGAATTGAATTTTTATTTTTATTGAATATATAATATTATTCATTTTGTGTTATATAAACATTTATATAATCGTCATTAGATATTTAAAAAAATAATTATTTTTGACAAAATAAGGAATGAGCATATAATAGATAGTATAGGATTTGACAAAATGAGGTAGAATAGGTTGAGAGGACACGGGCATATATTAAGAAGAGAAAAGATATAAAGATTAGTTAAGGAAATGTATGTTGATGGAAGGAGCTATACCTATAGGCCGAAAAAGAGGTGAGGGAATGTTATAGTGAATGATATTAATAAAATGACATAAGTGAAGTTTATGCAGGAGTTGGTGTTAAGTGGAAGTGTACGACTAGGGTGGTTGATCCCAAATAGTTGGGAAAGTAGTAGAAGAAGAAAAAGAAGACTACAGTTATCATTCAATAAAATATTTTAGGATGAATCCCACGATATCATAAACTTAAATCGGATAATATCCAAAGAAATGAGAATGAACATAAAATATGTGTAAAAAAGTGTGTAAACAACAGACATTACGGTTGCTGCTATTGTGTTGATTAGTAAATTATTTACATACCACATGACAATTTTGCTGATTTTTATGTTAATATATTATGATTAGGTAATTTTTTTTTGCTACAATATTTTATTGAAGAATCTTTATGGTTTAAGTTGCAATTTTAAGAATATTTAGTTGTCATTTAGAAAATCTTGGATATCTTATAGTCAATAAAGATAAACAAAAATAAGTCATTCAGATAATGATGGTGAAAGTTTGTCTATCGAGAACATTGGATAGAATAGTGTATACTTTTTTTTAAAATTTTAAATAAAATATAAATTATTGTATTCGAAGAACGATTCTGTTCAAAGTTTGGTAGAATGTTATTTAAAAAATATATTTATTTATCTAACTCAATCTAAAACAAATTTGTTATTTATTATTTATTTTTTGTTATTTTCCATGCGCTTATAATTTATACGCATTAGAAAATGTAGGAAACGATTGGGAAAATCGAAAAATTATCTATTGTCAAAAGTACCAACTCTATAGAACCAATATTCTATTAAAATTGTTCCTTACTCCAATACTTCTGCTCAAATCTTTCTACCTAAAAACTATTTCCAAACATAAAAAGAACCATATCATGTTAAACTAATATTTTTTTTTGCGCTTTGTTTAAAGTTCAAAATATTGAACTATAAAATATGTTACTTAATATGTAAGTGGCTATATTTAAAATAAAATGCTTAATTCCTTTAGTATGGCTGAAATACTTATGAAAAAATGCTAAAGCATGCTAGAGCAATGAAAGAGTTAAATTAGAAAATAATAATTCAGTTATAAAATTATTAGGTTGATTTTTATATATTATAATACAGGTATTTATATTAGTCTTTGACATTATATGCTTTTACAGAAATATAAGGAAAATGACGCAGCAAAATTATATTTCTTACAGTAACAAATATATTATATTTATTGTATTTTCAGTAAATTTTATAAACAAAATAAATATTTTTTATATTCAACCCATATTTTGTGTTGGTACCTACATATATTTTAATAAAAGCCATACCCCATCATAAAATTAATAAATTCTTCGCTTTGTTCTGGATTTTACCTTTAAAATTCTCATGAAATTTTAGTTATTTAGCTAAAATTAATCTCGAGAATAACTAATAATGTACCTAATGAATGATATGATAATCTCCAATTATCAAGGGAATCTACTGTAAACAATAATAACTAATACAAATATTCGTTCATTTTACAATGTTATTCGATGAGTTATAATTTAATTATTCCGTTTTCAAAATAAATAAATTAAATTCCGGGATAAATTCAGCCATTTAATGTTATTTTAATATATGGAATATTATACATTATTCAATAAATTTGTTCATTTAAAACTGTATGATAATATCTACTGCTTTAATTTAAAAATGTATAAGTATTGAATTTATATAATATTGTACAAAAAATTAATAAGAAGTAAATAATATATTTACTAGTTGAAATAGTAGTATGCCATTATAGTGTGTAGAAATATATCTTAGGTAATACAAAAATAAAACGAAGGGTTTTAATCAGATGATTTAAAAACAAATGTATTCGGTGTATTTCTATTAGTTGAGCAACAGGAGATGCGAACATCATTTTTATTACAAACATGGCAACCAGAGTGTTTGAGATTAAAAAAAAAAATAACTAGCAAGAATATCCAATAGAACCATAGGGTACTATAATAGTTAAATCTAAAAATAAACTATAATTTTAATTTTGATTCTAATTTGACGTATTTAGTTGTGTTATCATTACATAATTAAAACACTGTTTATATTTAAAATTAGTATTCACGTTTTAATATCAGTGGTATTTTATTTATACAATTCACAGATATGTAAAATACTTAGGTACATGTATTGTTGGTATCAAAGAAGCAATGCCAACATATATTATATAAATTATAAAGGAGTCGTTTATACGTGAAAACTGTTTATACTATAGAGTAAACCACGGACTAAAGATAGTATGACTGGAAACGACACGGAAGGCGGATGATAGTGGTGATTACATTTTGTAACGGTGAAATTAGTAAGTGGGAGGAATCTAAGCGATAATCTATCATGCGATCCTAGCGAACATATGCCATACCACACATACGTACGTAGTACGTAGCATACAGTCTTCGTATGAATATGTTGTGAAAACTATAAACTAGGCAGCGTTTTAATCGCATAGATTCTCTCTATCTTGATATTTACCGTAAACATTTGTCGTTTCTAGTCCATACTATCTTAGTTTGTGGAGTAAACTCACTTCTACAGGCCATATCTACGTTGATAAAAAATTATACATATTATAATAGCTGATAAATGATACTATTTTTACCCCATTGCAAATGGCAGAGGCTTTAATTGTCATTTATATACAGTAGGTAATCACAAGGCGGCTTTATGGGCGTTTCATATTATGTATGTGGTATAATATTACATTTTACACAATATCATATGATTTAAAATATATAATGCGTTCGTATTAAAAACATGTATACTGGGAGGTGGATATTCACTATTAAAATAATAATATCGATTATAACCGAGCATAGTATTTTTATTTATTTATTTTTTTTTTTTTTGTCAAAACTATTAATATATGTATCCTGAAACCTGTAAAGTCAGGTAAATGTCATTGGACAAACGCCAGTCGAATTTCATCATCACTCAAATATAAAATAAGCTTTCGAGCTCGCACACAAAATAATATATATATATATATATATATGCCTACAAACGTATAATTTAATCATAGATATTTTCTACTGAATGTCGCACAAAGTACATTTTTTTTTCATCATCATAATATCACGCCTCCCCGGCCAAATACTTCCGTGGCTTTTCAGTACAGCAAGCATTGGCACTAACCTAACCTATAGATAGTATAATATTATATATTATGTCGTAGGGATATATATATATACGGAATAAATAAAATTCCAAAATTAAAAGATCATCTCCAGATGGAAAAAAGAGTGACGTTGAGTTGATATGTTGTGCAGAGAGGAGGGGGTGCAAGGAGCTGAGATTAAATATTTAATTAGGGTCCGAACGTACAACCAAACGGAAAATCCTCTTTTCGCCGATATTGCCGCTTTCATTTCGTCGGTTTCCTCGAGCTTATCGTCGAAGCACACGCAACATCACAATACTGTATGCGGTGTGACCAGATTGAACAACTCCACACTATTTTTTATCCCGATTTTCACACACGATATTACCGTGACGTTCCTATATTATTTATGATATACGAAATATTATTATAGCACGCGTATGGTTGTATGTTAAGCTGCGTGATACATATTCGCACTCAGTGAGCCTCACGGTATGAGCAAAGTAAGAAAAAAATAATAAAAACTGCTAGAATTTTCATTAATTTTGTTTTGTTAATTTAAAAAAAAAAAACGAATGCAAATTTAACTAAATATTTAAAATCTTTTGATCGCGATGGTGTCATATCTGAGGAGGCGCAATCTCGCATGTGGTATTATTCTATTAGACTATGATTACGATTCGAAAAGATGTTACAAACTTGCAAAATAGTTCATTTAAAATAATAACATGCATTAAGTATACTTAATCCATGATAAAACTATTAAAGTATATAATAAATGCGTGTTATCTTGTTTTATCAAACTAAACGTCATGTGCTCCATTATTTACCCATACGTTCTCGGTGAAAATGTCAATGCCTATAGATAAAACCTAGCCCATGATAACAAAAAAATAATCACCATGTATTTACATATAGTAATAAGGTCTGTTACAATTATACATTTATATATATATATATTTATTTAGTTAATAAAAAACCAATTTATTCTTATTCAGATCTTGTTAAAATATAATTTACTACATCAAAAAAATTCTTGTTTTACGCTGTATGCAAATGATATATTTTCTCTTTTTATATTAAAAATAGAATTACTTTTATAGTAAGTATAGTAATGTATCAAAATGAAATTTCATTATATTATTTTGAAAATATATTTTATATATATTAATATATACATATATAAATTTAATATTTCTATATTTTAACAAGATTTACTTTTTTTTATTACTTTTGTTTAATTGTTTTTTTTTTACATTTCATCATTTTATATTTTACAAGTTCAATTTTATGTTTAAATTTTTCAACGTAATTTTTTTTTTTATGAGTATACAATATATACAGGTATATTATTATTATTTGTTTACGAATGACTTTATCAATTTCAATTATTTCAATACGTCGTAGACATTTTATAATAACGGGAAATAAGAAAAAAAATTAATTAGATTGTAATCTTGTTATAAGGAAGATAAATAAAAATAATTAAAAATTAAATTATTATGTAAAAGAATTAAATATTATAAAACCATTTTAATGTTAATATCTCTAAAATGTTTCTTTTTTATTGAGAATTGTAAAACCGACCACATTAGTTAAATATAAAATATAAAGGGAATTTAATACATATTTGTTGGATATATAGTTTTCAAAATATCACTTAAAGAGGAAACATTTATTTCCTTTACAATAATACAATTTAAAAATATGTTTAATGTAGAAAATTAATTTATAATTTTCGATTAATCTATTGGAAATAACCACATTTAAATTTTAGTATTTAATTGTAAGTTTAATACTTTTAAATGTTTTTAGAGTTCAACAAAGTTAATATAAAATAAACATTATTTTTTTTATGAAATACATTATTTAATTGTGTTGAGCTTTGTAAGTTGTTAACTACGATGTATAGGAAATACTTTATAGAATGAAATAAGAAATTATAAATAATAATAATCTGTTCTTTAAGGGGAAAAATATAATACAGTCCTATAACAATAAATTAATTTCATAATCCCTGATAAATATATTTATCGAATAACTGTTGGATGATGAGATTATATTTTCTAATCACAATATAGTTATGAATGTACTGACTTTATAAATGTCATTAAATATTACAAGTTCTCCTTATTCTTTTTCACTTTTTTCCTTTTTCTTTCAAAAGTAAATTATTGTCTTTCGGAAGAGTATATACGAAGATAAATATAAATATACGAGGTTTTATCTAAACCACATTTCAAATATTTTGAGCAATAGAATACGAGGCATATGTGGAAATGCATTGAAATTTTTATGTGTGTGTGTACGCTGGAGACGGGGAGTCAATACTCCAAAACAAATGAAACAATTTGATTTAGATTTTAGAACTTTTTTTGGAGGACACTACTGGAGCGTTTATACGGTAGAGATCAACATTGACGTATAGGTATATAGGCTGTACAGTATATAACAGGTACCTAATTAAAATGTTTTTATGTCATAAAATATTAAATTTAAAAAATGTCGTTACATTTATTACAGAAATGTTTACCAATGTTTAAGGGGTGTCATTTAGCAATATTATTTACATTATCCAATGATTCAACAATAATAAACGGGAAACCCTTATAATCGGTCGAAAATAAAATTAGATTTTTGTTGGGACGTGATTATAAATGTTTTATGGATTTATTACGTGAAAACTGTGACGAAATATTATTTGCTGCACCGGTTTGGTTATCATTGATATTAGTCGGGAAATTGTTTGGTGCCATGTCAAACGACGACATGTTATCGCAATCATTGGAGGTAATGGCCGAGCAGCCGTTTTTGGTGCATTGTATATTCAATTTAAACGCATTATCTGTATATAAGGTATGTTGCCGATTATTGATCAAGTGTTGTAGAAAAAAAGAAACTAAGATTTCAATTTAGGCATTTGATGTACTCAATTTCCCAGGCTTAGCTCCAAATAAACTGTTCAGTCTTTTTAGTTTAATTTTTTTCGATTTTAGGACTAACCACATTGTTTGGTGGACAGCTCGGACTATTGGGTAAAAATGGCATGTGAAATAATTAATTTTAAGTGTTATATTGTAGGCGTATTAATATATACAAAACACGTAGGTGAACAAAAACACAAAATTATGACTGGATGTACGCCCCACGATAAGAAGAAATACTAACAAGTACGTCTACTCGAGCTCAAGCAGCACTTACAAATAGTATTAATGAGAAGAAAAGGGTTACTAAATAAATGACTCCGAAGTATATGTATAATATTACCTATAAATTTGCTTGTTTGCTTTTGTAATTAGTTTTAGTTACAAATAGTGTTAATGAGGAAAAAAGAAACACTTGATAAATCACCTAGAAGTCAAATAGGTACATAATATATACTCGTATTAATACGTATTCAAAAATTCAAACCAGGAAATATGGTTGTGGACCATAAAATAATTATCATATTGCCTCCTCTACAAATCTTTTTTTTATAAGTACTACTTTTCATAGTTTGCTATCGGAGGAAACTTTCTCATCTTAGCTCCTCTTAATACACCACTGAGGATATAACCCTATTAAATCTCCCCCTCAAAAAAAAAAAATCTATATTTGTAACAGAATGTTTCAATAAACATAATTTTTCAGGTCTTGAAAAAAAAATAAAACTAGATTTTTATATTATATTCATCGTAATAAATAGAATTCTTAATACTTTTACCTCTCGTAAAGAATAATAATAACAATGATTACTATAATAGTATTTAGATGTCTTATAAGTAAAAAATAAAAGTCCATAACGAATGACATAAAAAGGTGTATTGTTTAGTTTATAAGCGTGTAAGTATGATATGATTATATCATTTTGTAAGATTAATTAAAAAATATTATGGTTATGAATATACTATCTTAAGATGGAGAACTATACGTAGGTAGAATATGAACTTACATTCATGAAAGCAAGATAGAAATAATTAATAATAAAAACATAAAATTCACTTAACTGGATAAATAAATTAATACATTTTATAATATCATAACTGTATTTATGTGCAATGAGACGGGTTAGCCATTATTATATTAATCTTCTTTCAAATTTAAAACGCGCGTTTTGTTCGCAAATTTAAACCTGATTATTTTATTTAGATGATTAAATATGCTAATTTGTCACTTAATATTTTTGTCAAATCATATTTTACATAACTAAAAATTAATTACCTAATTAATTATATAAATGGAACTAATTTATATCGTTAATAATAAATGGTTTAATACATAATATATAATATATATTATAAAGTGAAAGTTAAAGAATAATTTAATTTAAAAAATGCAATACTTTTATACAAAAAAAGATTATTAGTAACAACTAGTTTCGACCGTAAGTCATCATCCGGTAACAAATGATATGATAATTCTAAATTATTCTAACCATCTAATTCCGTAAAAAATTCGATATTTTAATTCCATATTACCTATATAAATTTGAATGTCTTCCGCTAAACAAATCTAACTATGAAAATGAAATCAATATGATATGTGACATAAGAATTAAAATTAATTTTGAAATAAACATGATCCAGAAAATTAAAGCAAAATTACACAATCCTATTAATATATACGTACTACCTAGTAATAACTCAAAAAATTATTTTTCTATGAAAAACCATAACATTTTATATGGAAATTTTGCTAATATCTTAAATATAGGTAACAATAATATAGTAATATCTTATGTAAAAATCGCTTTTAAAATTAATAATAATTTAACTATTTTAATGAAACCCTAATAAATTATTATTTTTAATTACAATTTATTATATTATGTCTGTAATAAATCTAAAAATTTTAAAAGATCATGTCTATCAATTATGATAATTATGGCATTTATAAACTTATATATAGCTACGAAAAATTTTACATTAGAAAAACTAGCTAAAGCTTCAAAATTCAATACAAAGAACATTTTTCTGAAATAAAATTTAAGAAAAATTTCTCCCAAATCTAATGTTACTAAGTATATATGTCATAGAATATAACCATAGTAAACATTTCAATATAGAAAAATATTTTAAAATATTAAATAATCGTTTAATAATTTATTTCTTATTATATAAATTAGTACTTATGTATACCTATTCTTTGTATTATTTGTATTAATATTTGTTTTTGATTTTATTAGGTATTTATTTGTAAACTGATGATGACTTTATAGGTTATGGTTGAAAATCCTGGAAGAGGAGGAGTAAGCATAATGCTTGGAAAAGAAAATTTTTACTTTTTTTTTTATTTAATAGAGGCATTAGAAATGTGGTGCTACAGGAGGATGGAAAAGATAAGTTGGACTAATGAAGAAGTTTCAGATAAGGTATCTGAGAATAAATCAATATAAAAGAGTATACAGAAAAGGCGACATGAATTAATAGGTCATATTTTAAGACACTATGGGTTGCTATGAATAATCTTAGGAGGAATTATCGATTGAAAAACCATAGAGGAAGTCCAAAATTGCAATATATAAGTCAGACAATAGAAGATCAAGGATGTAATTAATATCAAGAACTGAAGAGGAAGGCTAGTGATAAAGAAACATGGAAGTTTCTGCAAACTAATCGTTAGATTGAATACTGCAGAAGAACTTACGCTCGAAACTGGTTATTATTAATAAAAAAAATTAATTAAAATATTCTTGGCTCATATTCTTTTTAATAATATATATTAATTTTAATTATATAAAAATTTTATACAATATATGTATATTAGTTTATTTTCAAATAAATAATGTACACTGTACATATAATGTTGAAAATTTATTCAAAAATTAATAAATTAATTCATATATGATTAAGTACCTATACAACTATACAAGTAAATGACAATAATAATAAACTCATACAATTGATTAAACTAAATGCAAATTTTACTTAAATTATGAATTTAATGTAATTTTGTTATATAAATCTAATTTTATAAGTGATTTTTCATAAAACTATCAAATTTAAATTCAATCTATTTTGTGATTTGTTTTATTTATTTTTTTTATTTTAAAAACTTTTATATGTATAGATTGTATGTATATAAATTTTCCCAAAAACGTGTTATCGAAAGAAATGATTTTCTTTGCTTTCAAACGAAATACTTATGATCACCATAGTATAACTATTGGACCAGTATACTAATCCACAACAGAAATGCTTCCATTCTCTACGGACATCCTTTTTTTCCTTTTAAATGTAATACACAACTATTTCCAAATTGTTTTAGATACTTTTTATTCAAATTAAAAATAATAAGTGGACGTTTTATTGTGAAGTTGAAATTATATTTTATTCTTTGTAGTTGAAGAACATTTTTTAATAATTTTATAATTTTTCATTAATTTTATTTTTACAATTTTCTAGAAATATGACAAATAAAAATTAACTATATTTAAAAGAAGTATAAACAATACAACAAATACTATTCTGTAAATAATATTTTTATTATATTTCTTTAATAATTAAAAAACTAAATGCTTATATTTTCAGTATTTATATAATTTGTGTATTTTTTTATTTCAGCATTTTTTTTTAATTGTATAAGTATTCATAAAAAATAAATAATATTATTTTAATGCATATTAAGAACGATACATTTGTGAGTAAAAACTTTACTTATTAAAAAGGTCATATATGCATTTTTTTGAAGAGATATTATAATAATAATTTTTTTTTTTTGTGCCTTAAAAATCAAGATCTAGCAATGCCATTTTAAATATTTATTACTTGACTATAATAATTTTCTCTGTGATATTTGATTATAATTATGAACTTTGATGTAAATTGTTTTGTTGTTTTATGGATTACACTCGATTCCAGTGGATGTTATTTATGAATCCCTTTCTATAAATAACATTTTGTAACTAAATACATTTTTCAGCTCAGCTTGTTCTTTACTTAAATTGGATTTCTCAAATATATGAAATGTTTGGTTTAGTTTATTTAAATGAAAAGTGACTAGTTCTTATCTTTAACTATTAGTTGACGTTGTTCGTGTATATTGGACAACGAAGTGTCTTCAAAAAGATTTGTCTGATTAATTTTAAACTAAATAAATATATATAATTCATTTGACGTTTTATCATGCATTACTTAGATAACGATCATAAAATCTTTATTTATTGTTTCTTAAATTCGTATCCATACTTATAGGTTCTTCGTTTAGATCTGCTTGGAGATAATACGTGACATTTGGCTTAATCGTGAAACACGATACAAATATCTCAGTCGAAATATTAGCCGACGGTTTATTTAGTTAAATATTTTATCATATTTCAGAGCACCGTTTGCCCAACATCTACAGATTTTCAAATACATTTAGAAATTTCAATAACACTATTTATTGTTACTTATATTGTAGTTTTGGATGTTGACAATCTATAATGGTTAAGTGCACAAGCTGTCCGTAAATCTAACCGTCAGCGTAAAAATGAAGATGTCAAAACTTGTCGTATAAGAACTATGTTTTCACTATTTCAGTTAATACAATTGTAATTTGTTTGTCTTACATTATTAGTTCAACGTTTCAACGATGAAAGAAATTTTATTTTGTTGGTTAACATTGGAACCATTAAGTATACCATTAGTACATTTCAAAACAAAATGGTTTTCATCCAGTCTGTTCATCATTGTTTCACATAATATTCGTATAGAACATACCTATTTCGTTGCGCATAAATATTTAAAAAAAATTCATATTTTTTCAATACTTTCTACTAGGTAGATACTGACTACAGAGAATCTTAAAAAGTATTTTTTGGTTTTGATAACTAATAAATACTTTACGAGTTTCCATAAAATCGAATATAAAGATTATATTCATATGATGCGGAAAATATTTACTTATGATTTATATTATTTATAAAAATATATTATTGAGATACCTGATTATAGGGTAATATAATACCTATATTCCTATGAATTATACGTAAACTTCTTCTGGTATTTATTTAGATTAAAATTTAATTATATTATGACAGCCATTTTAGAAATATCTACCTACATATATATATTTTTTTTTAATAATTTATGTATTGTATTATTATACTTTATATAGTTTTATTTAATTTTTTTAATTTTTTGACTTTCAAATAATAGGATATTTTTCAGTTTTATAATGCAAAGTTTAGAATAGATAAGTTTTCAATCGAGTTGTATACCATACGAAAATTGCAGAACGCTATTACTACATTCAAAAGTATTTTCCGAAACAGGAAAAAACTGGTCATTATAAAACCAATAGCTTTTTCCGTCTATACATAATGAAATACGTCATCGAAAATGCGGCATTCATCTTCACTTTCTGTCGTTCACGATACACACGATATCCCGAAGTTTTGGAAACTTTTACGTTTTTCGGTATTCAATTGTATTACATGCAAATTTTTGTTATTATGTGAAATGAATTGAGCATTCTGCATACAAAATGTAATTAAATATATCAATGAAATAAGTATTTAATACAATTCCTAAAAATATAAACATAAAACGTAATGACTTTAAATAAAAATCTATACAAACTTTAGAATATAATTTATTCAGAAATATTCTAATACACTTATTTGATATTGATTAAATACGATAAGAATATATTGATGTTTATATTCGAAAACGAAAATAATATTTTAACCATTTATTTTACTTTTATTTAACACTATTTTTTATACTCAAACTTCAATCAAAACATATAACTTTTTTAAACATTTTTTACTCAAACTATTGTATAAGGTAAATATAATGGAGTATAGATTATTGTTTTTAATTGTTTTAATCGTATCGTTATATAATATAAATATATGGACATTTGCACGTCGTATGGTTTCGGTTTTTATTGTTGTTCTGCATCGTTGATATACATGTTTTAAATTAACTCTTCTACAGGATATATATATTACAATGGAAATAAATAAAAACATATATCTAGAATTGTATATATTATATCGTGTTTACATATTAAAAATAGTAGTGAAAACAGCAGCATTAATGTATTTCGAAGGGAGACAAAAAAAACATACATTGACGCTTAAACCTTATTGGTTCTATATTTGTTTAGTATCTACATATATAGCGTCGTTTCTATCGCCAAAAATGTGTATACAATGCATTTATACACATACGATATTAATGTATAAAAAAAAATAAAGGTAAAAACAAAATATAATATAAAGATAGGGTGAGACGGTGAAACGACACGAGTTTTAAATTGCAAATTTGTAGATACACGAAACCATCTTTCTGCTCCGAAATCGTATACGTATTACGGAATTACACACATATATGTATATATATATATATATATATATATATATATATATTTATATCATATATATCTTGTTTTCCGTTTATAAAAAAGGCGTTGTTGTGTTGAAAACAAACGTTTCGAAAACTTTTTTTTCGTGAAACGCGTGCACAGGACACATTCTCATTTTGCAACCAGCAGCCATCTTTGCAATTGGATTATATTTTATATAGGTACCTACATTTCGGTATTTACTTTGCCCGTAGCGTTACGTACATAACATAGGTTTGAATTTTCTGTGTGAAGACGAGTAGGATGAAACACACAAAAAAATCCCTTGAAAAAAAAACCAACACATTTCCGCCCTACTTATATATATAGGACGTATATATAAATACGCATGTGTACGTCAGATTATTTTATAGAGTGATTTTCTCGGGCCCCCTGAGAAGTCGAGTTCTATAAAGATTTATTGCCGAGGACAAGTTTCCGTATTGGGTTGTAACTTATCGGAATACCTTCCAAAGTACATACACTATATTATGATGCAATTGGGTTCAATTTTTTTTTTTTTTTTTATACGATCATCTTCAATTACTCCGATTCGAGATGTAAACTGACATGTGTTCTTTATTTCTACACGGAACGCTGATAAAAACATAATTGTATGAATTCGCCAAAAAAATCCAAAAATATAGGAACATAATTATTACAAACACGTAAAATATAGAACCTATATAACGGCGGACGTGCCGGTAATGGGTACGAACAGACTTCACTTACAGCAAACGTGCTGTTACAACAGTTTTGTATTTTGTAATTTATTCACAAATGCTCATATCGACAACATTATGTTATATAGTATACTATATCCTTTGACAATGTCCTTAACTATACATTATGAAATAATCCCAAAATTTTACATCTAACATGTGGTTGTTATTTCTTTGCGTATTGCCGTGTAATACAACCTGTGTCGTTTCATTTGGTGCTTCTGTATAATTGATTTTTTTTTTGCTATTATCGAACAATATTTGACCATGGCAATAAGTGATGAAAATTCGAAAGAGATTTCCATCTCGTCATCCGAAATGAAATCCACTACCCCAGAATATAACATGAACGGGGTGTTTACTACCTAATAATTCACTCAAGTTAATACGAATATCAGATACTTGACCACTGAAATGTTTTTATCATGATATATATACATATAAAAATCATCAACGCGCAGACCACACTACTGATCATAGAAAGTTGCAATATCTAGAAAATATTCTTTTTATGGCATAAACTGCTCTCTTAGAAAGACATTTTTGATATTTGACCTTGAAGGCAGGAAAAATGGTTTTAAATATAAATAATTTCAATTTTTTATTTTACGCCCAACCCTAATTACTGGTCTTAGAAAGTTAACATTTTTTGAGAATATTTCTTTAATAATATATAAAATTCTACTATATATGGACTTTTTGAAATTTAACTTTAAAGAGGGGAAGGGGGAAATAGGTTTTAATTTTAATTAAGCTCATACATTACTGGTTACAGGAATCAAACATTTTAATAACATAGACGCTATGAAAATATTTTTCAGTAAAATTATTCACGGTCGATGCGTATTTCGTGCGACACCTATAAATTATATTTGTAATTGTATGTATTGCATTTGGTAAATATCTACCCTATTTAATTTAAGAACCTAGTATAATAACTACTTCTGTCTTTTACCATCCCTCCTCGAATTAAAAATTCCACACCACGTTCAAGTTTAATTTAAATATGGTTTTCAACGCGAACATAACAACTAATTTGCATATTTAAATACATTTAATTTTGCAATGTTGTTCAATAAATAATATTACAATATTCTCAATTTAGGTTTTTTAAATATTCTCTCGAATTTTTATAAAACAGATATCTAAAATCTTTAAATACACATATTTTCATAATGTTCAAAAAATATTATCACAATATATTCAAACCATGTTATTTTAAATATTGTATTGAATATGTTTCTAATACATGTCTGAAATATAATTATATTTAAAATAATTGTTTTTCAAATATTTACAAATAAAAAAACATATTTTCACAATATTTATAATATTTTCCAATTGCTATCTAGGTATATAAATATATAGTATATTATAGTATGTATAGAGTATAAAATAACATTTTCAAAACTGCATAACATATTACCAACATTTACATTTTTTAAATTTAAATAATAATAACAAAAATAAAGGAAAAATAGACACTTATATAAAAGTTATCTCAAGTCTGTTTTTATCAAAATGTATTTTTATAATTATTTTCTTAATATATAGTAATTAAATAAAAAAAACATATTAAAAGTACTTCAATTCAGGACCGCCTGACCTAATTATAGATGAAAATAGTAATATGAAAATAGGATTACTGATAACAGTTTAGTTACATCATTTAATTGATTTTCTATTGAATATATTGTGGATTTTTGGTTGAATTTAATTAAATTACAAATATATATTATATATTTTAACATAATATATTATTATATCATTTATATTTATAAGATACACTCATATAACGTCAAACTTGCCATTGTAGAACTGATTTTCTCATTTTGGTAGGCACGTTTACAAATAATAAATAAATTGGGACACTTGAAAAATATATAAATTAAATAATTGAACAAATGTGTAGTTTATTTATTTTCATTTAAAATGGAACAAAGTTAATTATTCACTCTGTTCCGTACATACTATTTATTCTGAGATGTTAAAGTAACTAAAATAAACTCCTTTTTTTAAATAATAAGTAGATATACAAGTACGAAACTATGCATGTAGTTTTTATCTACTTAGTATATAATTATAATAATATGTTTATTTAAAAAAAATAATTATATATATATATATATATATATATATATATATATATTATAATATACCTACCATTATATTATATATATATATATAAATAATTTAAGAACTTTTAAACGTGTAATTTAACTTCAAAAATATATGCAGCTTTTGCCTCATTTAAAGATATCGAAAGATTTAAATACAATATTTATACTTCAGTTATTATTCTATATACATGTAAATATTAAAATTAATTAACTTTGAATTAAGTAAATACATAATAAATTGAAATTCCAAATTTTTAATTGCATATCATTTCATTCTATAAAATTATTTAAAATGATTTTGAACTGTGTTTTTGTATATTATAAATATATGTTTCTAAATACCATTAAAAAATCTATTTAGAAAGAAGTGGTGAACATTTTCATTATTTCTCAAACAGGATAAGTGGTATATACATAATATATTAGTATTATTATTGAACATGTTGAAGCTAAGATGAATAATAATTACTGTAGTCGAAAAACGATTCTAAAATTTATTAAATTGTCTATAAAATAACTATATATTATACAGAAAACTATAATTCAAATGTATCTACCAAAAAATCAGAAAATAAAAATAATAAAACACATTTTATTACCAAATTATAAAATTACGTATGTACCTAATTATGTACAATTTTATTAAAAATATGAAAAAAGATTTTTTGTCTACAGTGGGGCTTGAACCATGGAAATATCAATTTCCTTTTGAATGACGTAAAAGAATGTTTACGTTTAACTAGCAAATTCATTGATAATTATTTAATATGTACCTACCTACTGATAAAAATTCTAAATAATAAAAAATGTCCCATCAGAGACACTTATCTGTGCTGTACACTTTATAGTAATTACAACTGTTTGCTTCGAGGGATTTAAGTTTAGTGGGCTTATAATTTTTACTCGTATTTAAATTACCTATTTAATTCTTATATAGCAATAACTGAATAAACAATATTATTTCAATAAAATAAATACTGAGATAAACAAAACTTTACATTTTTACAAATTACTTAATTTTCGGGAAAAAATTAAAATATTCAAAAAATATATATAAAAAATTACAACTTAAAATGTATTTTATAAATTACCAAAATATGATCATAATAATGTTTAAAAATACATTTTTATGCTATATATTATAATTTGTACAAAATATGTTAATATTTCCTAATTTTTTTCTATTTTCACTATTTTAGTAAAAATTCATCCTTAATGAGGAACCTCAAGATATCAATATATTTATTTTTAACTCCATACACTTTTTTTTTTATGTATATTCACATATTTTAAGAACTAATACAAGTTTGATTTAAAAAAATAATAAAATTCGTTCCACCCTAATACATATGTATAGTTACGCAATTAATATTTGGTGCAAATTATAAATCCCTTGTGTCATTATTTTCTGTAGTTTTTGTTTTCCTTTATGGGTTCATATGAAATATTTCAAAACCAAAAAATTACCTTTTTATGGTACTAACTAGAATTAATTTACTATGAAAAATCTCTTAATCAATATATCTATACCCGTATATTCTTTGAAAAAAAAAATAATAATAATAAAATAAACAATACCACTCTCAGAGCTCTGAGCTCAGAATATAAATTGTATGATTGTGTATTTAACAAAACTATACTACAGTATTGACAGTTATTTCAATAAATGTATATTATTGTCGTAAGTTAAAAATCAAAATAAATATTATTTTTTAAACGTTTTTTAATTTTTAATAGTTGAAACAAATACTGCGGATATATATTGTTTTATATTTAATAATTAATAATCATTGAAGTAGGATGAATTGAACAAATATTTCTCAAAATATATTTAAAATACAAACAATAAAGTATGCCGAATTTAGTTTGTAATCAATGGACCTGCAACCTACTATTATTATACGTATGAGGTACCTACCTCCATATTTATTTATTTTCAGTACCTACACATATATGAAATCTCATTAAAACGTAATTTGACATATCATGTTAAGCAATTATTTTCGATTAGAATATATTTTATACGTGGGTAGTGGAACAGTACTGTAAATATATATATATATGAAGTATCCGATCCCTTGCCTTAATTTTAATAGACATTTGGTGCATATATTACAAAATACAAGATGTTTAACAATGGTTTTAGCGAATGCGATGAAGTTAATTAAATTGTGTACAAAAATACACGTCAAATGGTTATTGACGTTTTTATCGTTTCGAAAATGTGCAGAAAATTTAATTGACCCATTAATTATAACGCGATATGTAAATATATGAACATTATGTCATTTTAATATTATATTATGACCGTTATGATTTTGGTAGTAGCAAATTTTTAAAATTGTTTTCAACAGAAAATTACTTATTAAATTTTTTACCCACTAGTAAAAAAAAAAATGCATTATTACTTATATTTATTTTATAGTTAGCATTACAATAACACTGAAGTGCAGGCAAAATTTAAATTCAAATGAAATATTTAAAATTAAATTATTAACTTCCATAAAAAAATTAAACATTATTCGAGCGAAAAAATACGAATGGAATTTTGTATATTTTTAGACGTACAGTTTAATAAAATTACATAATATGTTTTGAATAAACAATATTGCAAATTGTTCATTCGAAACTTTCATTTGACCGATTATGCGAAACAATAACGAAAATATAATGCAAATAATTCGTGGCAATTTACGTATCCTGCGATTGGTATTTATTTTTTATAGTTATACGAGTAAGTGTCTATATAATATACTACCTACAAAATTTATATTTTAAATTTATGTTTTAAAAATAATGAAATAGTTATGAAAAAGCAATCTCGCAAGTAAAAATATTATAATTATTATGTAATAAATTTCATATTATGATACATCAAAATATTGTTTAAAATATACTTGAACAGTGTTGATTTTGACTATTATATAAATAAATATACTAAAAACTGTAAAATAAATACAAAAGTATAATAACAACACAGTGCTTATATGAACTAATGAATAAATTAAGTTATATGTGATTTTAATTATTGAAAATGAATAATTATTTATTATTTTAATTATACGTAGCAGAAAGTATACCTGTATAAATTACCTGTATATATATATATATATATATATATATATATAGAAAATAAAATAATATATATATTTTACCATAAATTATTTGAAATTTCAATTAATCATTTTGTTAGTATTTCTATTTCATTTTTTCAATAAAATATAGAAACTTATTTATTTATAATATCAGATATCTCAACATCTCAATTTTAAAATATACTACACATAACATTACTTATATTTTTCTTTAATTAATTAGATTACTATATTAAATTATATTATAATATATAATTATTGTATTAAACTAAGAAATCGTTTATATAATTTTATTTGCTAACAAATGGAAAGCAAATAAAACGAAATTCGTTTTAAATTCGACAAAACATACAAGTTAAATTGTCAAAAAAAAAAAAAAAAAAAATTCGTATATAATTATATAATTTGTATAAATAAATAAAATTATAATACAATTATTAAAACTTAAATGAGAAACTATTTTATTTATATTTTCAAGTTTTTGAAAAGTTGAATTGGACGAAAATTATTGATATTTATGGAACTGAGTATATTTCATAAAAAAGTAAATAAACTGAAAAAAAGTTTTTTCTAATGAGAAATCTGAATAAATTGAATATTCGATACTTATATTCATACGATAATGACGCAAAAAACTATGGAAAAGTTTTAAATTTGAAGGTTTGAACATAATATTTTATTTCTAAAATTATAAACCAATGAGCTCAACATTAAACTATTGATTATTTTTTTATTGATTTTTATTTTTACGTTATTATTTATTATTATAGTAGATGGTAAAAAACTACTTAGTGTGGTTTACTATTTGGTTTCATTTATATATATATATATTTATAGTATATAACAAGTATATAATAATACATAATATAGACATTGTTATAGTATTTTATTAAATAAGATCTATTGGCTCATATAAATAATTTTGAAGGAATATTATTATTATTTTCACTAGATTTGTTTTATAATTGTTTATTTAGGATACATTCTAACAAGTAATGCAGTCGGTATTATATAAACAAATATGTATTTGATGTAGGTATAACAGCAAATAATTTGATTGAATCCACTAATTTAATATTTACTATGTAGTAGAACTTCAGAATACTTAACATATATACATACATATATGTATATAGGTACGGAATGTTCAAGCAATATTACGTGAAATTTAAATTTACGTGAAAATTAGAAATGTGCATCGAGTTTATTTAATATCACAAATGGGCCGTTTTGAAATATTATTATGTACATAGGTACCTTTTCATCAGCTTTATTAATTCAATGTAAATAATATTTTAGTATACAAAACGCAAAGTGCACTAGACAACATCTTAGTAAATACTCCAGAAAAAATTGTATGTGGCTCAGAATTATCAAATATTTTATAGGTACGGTAAAACTTTATAATATTTACCTATTTTATTAGAATTTCCGTGCTTTACAATTGATCCGGTATTTATATATATATATAGTATATTCAAAATATTGAGAATAAAAAGTGAGATAAATTCATAATATGCGTGTGAGGTCGGGCTCCCCATGTCGTCCGAGTCAAACTGGACTAATTACAAGTGGAAGGTCTTCATTTTTAAGTATTTGTAAGTTTACTCGCGCAATTTGTATGTTGACCGTTCCTGAGGAAAAGCTGGCCCTAGATTTTTTCTTCAGCCCACCCATATCGTCGGAATAAATTTGTGATAAATTAATAAATATTTCTATTTCAAATGAGGTTATTGTACGATTATTTAATATGATGTATTTGGTGTACACACCATCTTACGACTCTGTATAGGTATGATGAAACAATACGCAATACGGAATAAAATTATATACAACGATTATCCATTTCATAATAAACACATATTTATAGTATTTCATACTACATATATATATATATATATATATATATACGTAAGTATATAATATTTACTACCTATTTATAGATAGATAGAATAATATTTTAAATATACAGTTTTAAAGATATTATAATATTTACCAATACATATACTCTTGTTTGACAACAATAGGTACATAATATTCTAAAAGCTGTTTTAATAAATCTATGTTATTATAGTCATGGTATAATAAATTTTTTTCTTATTATTCTATAAATTTAGTTTATTCATTAAAATATACATATATATATATATATTTATTTTATTATTCATTTGTAATCTAATGATGACTTACGATCGAAGATAATTTTTACCTAATATATATTATATTAATTTTACTTATACATTTTTATTTTAATGGTAGTATTGCATTTTTGAATTTACTATTTAAATACATATATATTAGATACTGCTTTACATAATTATAAAATACTTTAAAGCAAATTTACTATAGTTAAGTATTAGTTTTATTATTTTTGTAGTAAAATATTTAGTTATTATATTTAAAAATATGTTAAACAATCATCTATATAGTCATATTTATTGACATAGATAGGCGCATCATACATAAAATACTCATAGTTTTCTTGTTAGAAATATAAATTTCATATTTTATACATTTATAGGTAGTGATTTTTGGATGTTGTAAATAATATTTATTTTTTCATATTTTGAAAATAACGATTTAAAAAGGTAATGTAAGGGATTACATGAGTTGGTTAATAAATCAGTAAAGTGCTATTTAATACGGGTCTATTAAGTCATAATGTTTTAAACCTTAAAGATATATTTGGTCATAATATATATGAAACATCACTGTAAATATGTGAATTATAAATATCCATATAAATACCTAAAATATGAAAGTAAAATAAGTAATATCAAAAGAAAAACTATATTAATAATATATATTATATATTATATTCTCGAAAACATTTCTTTGTTATTAAATTCGACGTAGTTATCATATCGTATTTTTTGATATAATTTTCCATTAGGAAAAATAAAATAAAATTTCAAAATTTTAAAAATAAAATATATGTATTAAGTAAAAATAAGGACAAAATAAAAAAATTGCGTTAAAAAATTCGCGTATGGATTCATCCAGCTAATTTTTTCAGTCAACTGAAGCTGGTCTTAAAGCTATTCTATTGCATTGCTCTACGAATCGCAAAAAACAAGAAACCTCATACAATTGGAGAGAACCTCATCAAACCTTGTATACTAGATGCAGTTAAGTTCGTTCTTGGAGAGTAACATGTCGAAAAGATAAATAAGATATTACTTTTTAACAACACTATTAAAAATCGTATCGAGGATAGGAACAAGAATATTTTGGACACGATGCCCAATAAAATAAGGTCAAGTCCTTTATTTGCATTACAGTTAGATAAGTCAACCAACATTGCATCTTGTTCCTAGCTACTTGTTTATGTTTAATACATAAAAGGCGACTACTTAAAAGAAGAATACTTATTCTTACAATCACTGAGCACTACTATACGTGGGCAAGATGTCTTTCGAACAGTGAAAAATTCTGTCGATGAAAAGGGCTGCAGTGGTCGAAGTTAATACGTATCTGTACGGATGGAGGACTAGCCATGTTGGGCGTTCGTTCTGGTTTCCAAACATTAATGAAAGAAGTCGCTCCATTTGCATTATTCACTTTGACAATTATGCATTGGCTGTGAAAACCATTCCACTCCTGATTTATTGGATACATTTACTCAGGTAGTGAAAATTTTAAACTGAAGTAGTGTGATAAATACAAGAGTTTTTAATGACTTTTGTAATGAACTGGGAGGAAAATTTTATGTCTTCTGTTCTTTTGTTTCGTTTTCTGTTGTTCTACGTAGAGTTGCGTTGGTTGTTTCGAGGCAAGGTGCGTTTACAAGGCGAGTGTTTGAGTTTCGAGAAGAAATTGCTTTATTTATGGAAAAGGAAAAAATCAGGCAAAGTAAAAGAGAAAGAGTTTTACGCCAAAATAACGGATAATATATTTATTTCTAAACTGGCATATATTATAGCATATCATATATATATATATGACGAATATCTTAACTGCTCAAGATAAGGTTGCCAGTAAATTGCATTTTTATCAACGCAGTGCTTA
Source organism: Pemphigus obesinymphae (assembly GCA_025469235.1). NCBI lineage: Eukaryota > Metazoa > Arthropoda > Insecta > Hemiptera > Aphididae > Pemphigus > Pemphigus obesinymphae. The sequence continues at coordinate 61,609 of JAIPRL010001349.1, read as the reverse complement.
AGTTGAGGACATTTTATGTTCCCAGAACTTACAATGGTACTCGACGAAATTCAAAATGTTTATTCATAGGCCAAATAATAATTCTCCACTTATGATCAGTAGTAGATTCAATTGGTAAATATTTTCCAGATTTGAAAAATCGTCAAGTAAATGCTTGAGAGCTAAGACCCTTTTCAGTGGATAAATGTGTGTTTCCAGGTATTGAAATTGAAGCCAAAGTACAGTTTTTGGAACTTCGTGAAGACAACACATAGAAAATAGATTTTGAAAACACAGAACTTTCAACATTGTGGCGAAAAATTAGTGGCGATTATCCATTGTTATCGGAAAAAGCATTGAAAATACTGATCCCTTTTCCCACAGCATACAGGTGTGAAAGTTGATTTTTAATAATGGTAACAATGAAAATAAAAGCAAGAAACCGATTGAGCTTGGAACATGACATAAGATTTGCATTAGCACAAAAACTGAACCGAATATTAAACAAGTTGTTAGAAAAAGGCAATATCAATTCCATATCATTAGTTAACATTATCATTACTCATTGATTGTTATAGAAACTCTTTTGTTTTCTTCGTTTGAAAAATTAAAATAAATTATAAATATAGTTTATATTTTCTTTCTCTTTTTAACTAAACTTTTTTTTGGGAGAGAGGGGTATTTGGGAATATCTAACCTGATTTATAGGTAATAGTCTCAAAATGGTTGGAAACCGCTGATCTAGGTAATATTACAATGTTTTAAGATTGATTTGTTTAGTTTTATAAAACAATATATTTTAACATACAAAAGCCATTACTTATTACAAAACTTAATTTATTATAATGAAAGAACTAAATCTAAAATCCAAAATAAAATTATCGTATATTTGTATCTAGAGGAGACACTTTAACATTTATGTTTTCATCTTTATCAATACCTATAATAACCCTATAAAGAATTATTTTGAAATGCTTTACTCGACTACAATCGTATTGTTAAATAACTGTATTTTCAACTTTATTAATAACTACACACATTTGAACGAAGTAACCGTGAACTGCAATATTTCGCCGAATTAATTGTAATAGCATTGGGACGCTTTACGCCGGGGAAGACCGTGAGTTTCGTAAAAATCGATAATATATCCCGCCGCACTGGCCGGCGGTACTTACACCTGGGTTTTATTGTTTTCGGTTTTTTATTAATTTATTATTTTTTATTTTTTTTTCCCCAAGTATTGGTTAGTGTAAAATGGGGGTAAGGCTGGGAGGCGTATTAAACGATCAATTTTACTTCAATCTAACATCCAGGCGACAAACTCGCAGCCAGTATTACGCCTGTATTATTTGGCGGCGCGGAGAGGTGGTGTACCGTATAATATACGAAATCTGTGCCCGTGTCCATTATGCCTATATATATATATATATATATAAATACCGGAAGTTGTGTACGTTTGTGTGCGGGGAAAAACACGCGTTGACACTCGGCCGACGAACAATTTATTTCCGGTGTGCACACGGTGTAGTTTCATGGCCTCAATAATAGGGGCAATAGGGCCGAAGGGGGGGGGAAGGGAAAGAAACAAAAATGGGAGATAAAAAAAAAAAATGTGGAAAAACGTTGAGAAAAAAGAAAAAAACAACGAAATCTGATATTGGCCGACAGTATATATATATATATGCGATATCACTATAGTGCGATCCTGCTGTACCGTCCCTGCACTATTCACCCACTTTTTTCATAATATATACGATAATATATTATATTATTCACCGTCAAATGTATACGTGTACGTTTCCCGTCAGTATACGGGTAAGTATCGTTGAAGGTTCGTAGTGAAGGGATTTGGGGACGGATCCGTAATTTATTAGCCCTTGTTATTTTATACGAGTAGAGGGGCAAAGGTCCTGTACGATAAATCAATCGATGTGTGTAACAATGAACGTATTAAACGTCATTGTCCGTGTGTGTGTGTGTGTGTGTATTATAAGAACAATAATCGTGCGTGACAAAATATATGTGTGTCAATATCCAAGAGTTATTATATTCATATTAAAATACATGATTTCTATTTAGTTAGATGTGAGCAGTACACGTTTTAAGTAAATATTTCTGACGTTCATTATGAACACATTCGGTCGATCTGATTAACTTGAAATCTATAAGACCGAATATCTCAATATATAATATTATAGACATCATGGGTGTAAAATGTCATACTATAAACTGGAGAGGACATCGATTGAAATATTTCGGAAAGCACAAGACCAATAGGATAAATGGAGTCAACGTCCATCGGCATAAAGGAGAAGAAAGAGAATTTTTGTTAAATACAATATTTCAAAAACATATAGCTTTGCTTAAATATAATTTAAATTACGAAAGGTTATTATGTAGAGTAAATATTAGTGATGTTACGAACCCAGATTTTTGAGGTCGAACCGAACCCGAACCGAACTTTTTAAAATTTTAACGAACCCGAAGTGAACTATTCAATTAAAATCTCGAACCCGAACCGAACTTCATAAAAAAAAAAACAATACAATAATATAAATTACCATTTTTTATTAATTATGTATATTTGCATAAAAATTTATTAAGTAGGTGCCTCTTAAACATAATTTAAGTCTAAGTAAAGAAGGATTCCACATTTTCCCATTTCTTTTGATCGTTTTTCGACAAATTAGTTTCAAATTTTTTTCCTAGGTTCGATATTCGAACTGAACTATTTTGTGTTTAGTTCGGTTCGAATATTTCCAATTTTGAGTTCGATTCGAAAATCGAACAGTTCGTAACATCACTAGTAAATATTATAAGTACCTAATATAGTTTACTGCTGAAAATATGACTTATTCATTGTTATGGGAGATACTGTAATGAAATTATTAAGTCGCAGCTAACGTGCACTAAAATATTTTTGGAAGATAATTTTCATTGGAAACAATTGAGCATTTATAAATATGAAACTAAATATAAAAACAGTTGTTTTAGAGAAACTGAAAAAAAACCACTTGTTGCACTTGGTGTGTATACCATGTTAGAATTTGGTATAATAATTATTTTATTTGAATATCATTATATTCATTTAACTTTACATATATGATTGAATCACTGTTATATCCTGTACAACATATTCAACAATAATATAAAAATTTCGTTCAGATACATATGGTAGAAGTGGTCTATGTTTTTTTCATATTTTCGTCATTCTTCCTAGAAGATATAGTGTATTATAATAATCATTTAAAATTTGAAAGTAGAAATAAATCATTTCATTCGATATACTATTCTGCGCAAAATTTTAAAAGGCAGTTTTTCTTTAATGAAAAATGACTTCTTTAAAAAAGGTACCAACTAGAACCAATTTGTTATTAAAAAAGCTTTTTATTTAAAACTCCAGCTTAATACCTATACAAAAACATTTATACAGTTATAAAAAAAAATTACATAATTATAAATTTAATAGATTTTCCAAATAAATCAAATTTTCCTATTTATCTCTGAGTACGTGTTTTATATAGAAAGGTAACTTCTATAGGTACTTATTTAGTATTCGAATGATTAATCTTTTGCTTGACGTTTGGAGTGAATCGCATTTAGCGACCTACTTTGAAATAAATGTCTGATTACTATTCTAGCAAAATATATAGAATGTCTATGGTAAATGCTAACATCAGAATATCATTATAAATAACTTAGACACTTGCTTAAGGAATACTAAAAATAAGCCATTTCAAAAATATTTTTAAATTTATTACAATATAAAGAAAACAATAAAGGAACATCAATTTATATCATATTTGATAAAAATAATAAGAAAATAAGATATAATCATTAAGTAATAATTTTTATCTATTTATATGATTTTTTTGTAAAACAAAATTACTAATATTTTGGATTCGAATAATCTTGGTTTAACAGAATTATATTGTTACAAATTATATTTGGACTACGTAATCAATGAAACTGACTAATTTATATTAAATATGAGTTTAAAATCCACTAAACTTCAAACATTAAAAATAGAATAACGGGAATAACTTAAACAAAAAGTTTTTTTAAAAAATCGGATTTTTATAATTCAAATAATGAATTCAAATTCAAATTATAATCCCGCGTATAATAATGGATTTATTTAATTACTACGCTTATTAAAATATTATTAAAAAATCGTCCTAGCTTATTATTGCCATTAAATTATAATAAAATTACAAATGAAATGTTAAATAAAGAATTAAAACTATATTGTGGAAATAAATAATGACGAAAATTGTTGAATGAATATTTGAAAAAAATGTAGTAAAAAATGTAGTAATATGTAAAAAAATGTAGTATTATTTATTTAATTTATTTTAAGTTCCCTGAATCGGAAAAAAGTATGCTTTTAACCCGAAAAAGTACATTGGTTATCTTTTTGAACAATTGAATAAGTAGGTATATGCTATATATGAGTTATGACATATTTTGAACATATTTAATACCCAAAAACGCCAATAATCACTTACACAGGAACAAACATTGAATTGTTAAACGAATAAGCTTTTCATTCTCCCCATGAATTTACAATTAAAATATTTTTTCCCTATATTGATATTACACATTTTTTAATATTTCAAAAAAAATAAGAGCAGGTGACGAAGCTGAAAAAAAAATAGAAACACAACAATATACTTTTTGCTTTCCTTTTACAACAGCTACAAAATATCAGTAATTATAACCATTACTATTATGAAACTTATACGTACGATATACAGGAATGTACTTACTAAAAGTAAGTTTACTATAAACTCTCTTATAATAATAGCCCCATATTTTTGTATGTACATGGACTGTATATACATAATTATGTATGTATTATGCATACATGGATAAATTATCTATAAATGGGTTTAAACATGATGTATGCCATATTGTATTACCTAGTTACGTTTTAAATGAAGTGAAATATTGATCAAATTTCGATTAAGAATTTAAAAAGTTGTGACCGATATCTTGAACATTTTAACTCAATTAGCTTATGGAATAATATTTTAACTGGTATCTAATATAATTTTTAAATTACACAAATCAATTAAAAATATAAAATTCCACTCGTCCAATAGAAGCATCGATGAGCGTTTTGAAGATGAAAACTATGATAATTTTTATATTAAATGGCCATAGAATCGACCATAAAAAATATTAATATCTTATGGACAAACAATAAATAAGGAATATTACTATGATATTATTAACTGACTTCGAACACAAGTACAAAGTGTCACTGATATTGTAAAATGATTGCGGTTACTGTACATTATTATAGCACACTTGCTCATAACGTGTTCTTGATTCACTATTTTTAAGAAAAAAATTTTCCCATTTTTCTATTCACCCTTTATAAACTTGAATTTTCTGATGATTACTTCAATCACTTTTCAAAGATAAAGTATAAGATAAGGGGTTATCATTATAGGGCTGTTGATAATATAAAAATAAGCATGGATAACTAAATTCATAGTTTTACAGAAAAGGATTTCAAAACTTTCTATGGCCAATGAAAATAATACTATGGAACTAGGTACTGAAACACATTCCAAAAGGTATATTTTGATGTTTTGAAAGACATAATTTGGAATTTCTTGTAATAGTTTATACTTAGAAAAAAATACACTTTATCTTGTAGCATAGATCATATAGCGTCAAAGTTAATTGTCATAATTAGAACATACAATGGAATTTTTTTAAACATTTTGAGTTTGAGTATTAGCTGATTCGTCATTTTTATTTATATATATATTTCTATAAAGCGATTTATTCTTGAAAAAAAATTTTTTTTATTACTAAAATGTGTGTTACATACAATATAATGATTTATGTAGGCAATATTATAAAAACACCAAAATTTACATTTCTGTCCAAAATTAATGATAACAACAATATTCACTATAATTTGTTAACTATAGCCAAGGGAATTTATTAAATTTAACTTCAAAACTTTTGAATATTAAGTGATGTAAAATATTTTATCATAATACAATATAGTAATATAGTCATACAACGTGTCAAACAAACAATAACATTTCAAACAACCAATTCCAACAATTTTGTCTTGCATACATTATGTATAAAACTAAACTAATACAACAAACTCAATATGAGCATAATATTTGTATTTCTGAAATACTATGTTACTTCGATTAATTTCCATCCATTTAACTACTATATCCTATGTTTAAATAATCATATATTGTTATTATATTTCAATTCATCTTGTTTTATAGATACTTTTAAAAAAATGACAAAATGTACTTAAATGGTCATAAAAGTATTAAATGTTTAAAATTTGAAATCAGTTATGTATCGTTGGATTTTTTTTTAAAAAAAAGCCATATTCTGGGAAATGTTTGGCCTACATAAAAATCGGCTAGTTTGCAGTAATTTATTAAATACTTGAAATACTTCCGGGAAGTTTCAAAAATTTACCTATTAAGTACTGCCTGTATTCAATTTTCAATCTATGAATAAGGCTATAATATAAAAGTTTGAAGCGCTTTCATTATCCCTAAATAAATTGTTTTCTGAAACAAAAAACAAAATATGTTATTAAAAAGCAATATCTTTCATCTTATAGCACAAAATCGAAAAAAGCTGATATTGGAACGGCTTTTTATATAAAAGTTCTTATGATGAGTAGAGCGTAAACACCAGATAAAGCGATAAAAATCAATAGAAAGTCATGTTATATATATTATAAAAATATACATTATAATTTATAACTAAACCTACACAAATAAACAGGTACACAAAATGTATGAAGTTGTTTTTCAATTCAATTTAAACATTTTGAACAAAATAAATTTAATCTAAAACAATTCGTTAAAAATAATTAAATAATTAATAGTCAAATAAATGTGTACCGATTGATATTATCCTGAAAATTAAACACAATGTATATGCATAAATCAACGAGTTTCGTAACTAATTTTAACTAACTTACTAATATATTATTCTGGAGTATTAATTTGTATGAAAATTTTAACTCATTAATTTATTTGATTAATTGAGAAAATGTATCGATTTAAATATTTATTACAATAGTTTTATACATTTCTTAGCATAAACGTTTCTAATTAGGAAACGTCACGGATAAAAAAAAATACTATAAAAAACATACAATATTAATTGTTGTTCTTAGCATTCCACTTATAGAAAAATTAACTAAAGTCTGAAATAATTACCGAATTTCTCATGCAATGTAGTACACAATATTGAATTGAAATTTACGATAATTTTATCCAAACAATTCAATTTATGGATATAATTAGGTATAAATTCGGTGGAATAATAAGTATAAATATAATCCAGTTGATAACAATTTACCTTTTTACAAATAGGTACACGGAACAATAGAAAACCCAAAAAATGTTTATACACTATTTAGATCAATTACCTACAAAACGTATTATATTAAATTATCAAAAACATAGAACCGCCTTATCTTGTTATCATATATGTAGGTATCATCGATAGATTTTTAATAAACATAGCACTTAATTTTCATAAAATATCTAAAAAGGAATAGTTCATACTCAAAAGAACATAGGTGTACACTAAGATATATATTTAAGAGAGTTTTATTTGACAATAATTATTTGCAATTAATTTTTATAAATTTTTTTATTTTGTTATATGTATAACATATATCATACGATGTAATTGATTTCATATGATTTTTGAGTATTTAATGATAATTTTGAAAACAAAGCCGGTCAGTAGGGTATGGAAGTTCTTTACTCATTGGGTATAAGATACTGGTGATGAGTATATTGAATTTGAAAGCAATGATAAATCATTTCATTCGATAAAACGATTTTAAACGAAGCTTCGGAGTATATAAAATGAGTATTGAAAATGTCAAGTCTATTGCCCTATTATCCCCTCCGATATTCGAACAAATTTCATGGCCAAATAATACCTGTTATTGAAAAATTGTAAATAGCTATTAAATAAATATGAGTGAACCGATTTTCGAGATGTTTTTTAATTTAGCTAGAATGACGTATTTTAATGTTGTATACAATTTTTAATTCCGAAAATATAAAAAAAAACTCTTTATGACAAAAAAAAAAATTAAATATTGAAAATTTCTACGAATTTCGAAAAAATTTCGAAAAATATTAATATATCAATATTATATTATTATAGATACATTTAATGTGAACATTTTAAGACTAGGAACATTATTTATGGAATAACATAAAAAATCCATATTTTATATTAAAAAAATTGTGCACTAAATGTTTTATTTGTTTTTTCTTATACATTTATCAAAATTATCAAAAATTATAATTTGGTATCCCTCTAAAGTACAAACTAGATGAAATTTAGTACCGGAAAATAGCAATGAATTGGATTGAGAAATTAATTGTTATCAAATTTTTGGGTATAAAAAAAAAGTATAAAAGAGCAAATCATTATAAAACCAATACATTTCTCGTTTTGCTCAAAATGTAAAAATATATTTAGTATTATTATATGAAATATTGGTATAATCAGAGTAGGTACCAAGTAATAACCCTGCTCACTATCTTTGAAATGTCTGTTAAATTATTTTGTATATTTATGTTTATGAAACAGGGTAAAAAGTAAAAAAAAATCAATAATAAACATTGATTTCTCAAAATGCAATTCTAGCTACCTTTCTGAAAAAAAACATAAAGTATAAACTATAAGATTCATCAGCATTTCTCACAAACAACTTATTTATCAATATACTGATAGTAAATTATTTGGTAACTTACTTAATCGAATACAAAATGAGCATCGTTTGCAACACTGTAAATCACAATTTACGAGTACATAGAAAAACAAATCTGTATAGGATAATATAATATAGCATATCTTTATACTTTTTTCTTATAAAATTCAAACATTTCATAAATATACTTAATAATATTGCAAGCTTATAAGATATTTATTTCATAGGTTTGTTTTTTGTGTTAGCAAGAAACGTCTCATCATCAAAAAAATACTACAATTTTGGATGGAACTATGGAATTACAAAAATGTTCTGTGAAAATAAATGAGGCTTCGACACCTGTTCGTTGAAATAACGAGTCTTGTTTGGTCCTATTAGTCTGATAACTGTTTTGCGGGGGAAAATAAAAAGAAGAAAATGCAACAACATATTTCTACCTATAATTATTATTATTATTATACTTCGAATAAACTATTTAATGAATATAACTTTTTACTTTTAGTGTTATCGATTGATGAACAAAAAACAATGTTGTTTGAATTTCAACTAGTTTGATCGATCAAATTACAACCCATTACTTACTTAATTAATGATAATTAAAGATAATGTATTACCTACAATATTTTTGTTTAAAAATTTAAATTGCCCAACATCCCACGTTTTCTTATCTATAATAAAACCGAGTACTCTCTCCCAAATCCATATAATATTTATGCATAATATTATGTATATATCTATACTGAAGTATATATATATCTAGGAAAATATTGAATTCTTCTTCTTTCATTTTTTTTTCGTTTCCTTTCCGACGAAATTATTCAACCGTAATATCTTAGCCCGTCCACGTCTCTCCCTTAAAGGAGCTTAAAAGGTAATGAAGTGTATGCTTTTTACAATAAAAAGTGCCTTTTATTCAAATGCAGGTCACTAAAAGTAGAGTCTGCATATAATCCACGATGCCGTCAAAATCATTTGTTTCTAATAACCAATAATCCAGACGTTCTACACACAGTGGCATATTTTACGGGGAGAGTTCAGAAAACCACCTCCGTTAGTAGCAACAATTAAAGACAATTTTTAAATGTGTAACTTTGACTGTAAATAGGATTACAGATGATTTTTAACTATTATACACAATTGTAGTATTTCATTAAATTCATTAAATAGTTATCTAAATAATAATATTTAATACTCATATATAGAGGTATTTTATAGGTTTTACTAATATATAAAAATATAAGGTAACTGATTGAAAAAACTTAACAAACGTTATAATAATAATAATTTCTTTTAACCATTTTATAACTAACTTTAAACATTTCGACATTAAATTAATTATTAATTATGTGACTTCATTTTAATACAAAACTCACTTATTTACAATAATTACAATTACAATTTTAAAAACTAAAAATCGAAATAATTATAATTAAAATCCAAATAATTGTTCATAATTAATAACACACAACACGTTATTAATATAAATTTTCACATTTTGGGTTACAAATAATGAATAAAAACTTTAAATAAATCTTATAATCGAAAATGAACGTAGAAAAAATATTATATCCACTTTTTTTGTTACTTTTTTCTTGTTATAATGAAACTATCGCTAAATTCATACGATGCTTTATAACTGTTTTATTGGTTAGGTCTTAATAGTAGTAGAATAACTAGTTTGGACGTAATAATACGTCCATGACAGTAAAAATGTTAAATATTTAATAACATTAAATTGATATATTTATCAAGCAAGGGACTGGTATACAGAAAAATGAGAACATTGAATATTTTATAATATACATAATGATTAAAGCAGATTTAGTTTATAATAGTAAATTATTATAACTTAAAAATATACATTTATTTGCATACATCTTAGTGAAATTTTACCATTACAGATATTTCCAAATTATATATTTTATAAGGTAAGTAATATTTTAAAATTTGATATGTTAAACAATTTCACAATTTTAAAGGATAGGCTACTAGATTGTTTTCATAAATCAAATTTGGTAATGTATACATTCTCATTTTAATAGTGACTATTAAAGAACTAATATAAATTCGCAGTTTCTTATACTATCACGGTTTACCACTGTAAAATTGTTCATAATATATTATGTTTTACTACTATAGTATAATATGTACAAATTGTATGGGTTTTATATATTACCATAAACAATTATTTACCTGTCTATACTGATTGCTACCAAATTGAATATGGATGACGTACTACAAATCACGTCCATCGCTATATAGAAGTCGCATACAAACGGGGGCAAGCCCCATTTTCCATTGACCTGAAAAAATAAGAATTTATATTTTATGTGAACAATATAATATATTGTTATTATTATTATATATAAGGAATGGGAAAAGATAAACATTTTTGCATCAACCAGAACCATACATAATTAAGTATGTTTGTTTTTGGTTTTTTATGCTTTAAGTGATAAAAACGAAACGAGTTTTAAATCCTTGTCACGCACATAGTTTTCAACCGAATATATCACCCCTACGGCATTGACCGGGGTAAAACCATCGCAAATTTGTACTTCAAATTGAAAACTACAGGCAAAACATTCCGGTTCAATTTAACTTCTAGAACATCCATGTTGACATATTGTATTACGTACTTATAAAAATACGACCAATCTGTTAGCAAAATAAATGGTAAAATATCTTTAGTACCTAGATAACATTATTTATAGGATTAATGTTCCTGTAAAAATCATTAAAGATTTACTTTAAAAATTATTATAAATTTCAAAAATAAATACATTTTCCACATTACATTTACTAATTAGAACCAATTTAGAAGAATTTTATATATATATATATAAAAAAATTACTTAAAATTATTTTTCATTTCTTTGAGATTTTCCAGAAAACAGTTGGAAATTTATTTGATATAAAAGAAGTTTAGATTACATGAATCATTTGAAAATTTTTCTACCCGAATAAAGTATTAAAATATATAAATTACAATATTTATTACTTTATATTGATATTTCACACGTATGAGTATTAAATAGTTTAAGTTTGTTTATAATAACTTAATAATAATATTATTAAATGTTAGATTTAATTTTAAAAATATGAATATAAACAAATATGGTATAGTTATATTAAAATTAAAATAGTGAAAAAGCCCGATTTGCTACATTTATTTCGGACTGTCTCGTTAACCCTTTAACTGCTGCTGACGTACTATTACGTCGAACGAAAACATACCATTGACTGCTGCAGACGTACACAATTACGTACTATTACTATTACTATTACATTCTTGGGTTTATAAAATCGAATAATCATGCTATTAAATTGCTGAATATAAAAAAATATCTATTAAGAACCTCGGAAAAAAAACTTTATTATTTTGATTCCCCGAATTTGAGAATCATTTAAAACTTTTAAAATTTGTAAAGGTTCCAAAACTGGTCGCCCTGAATAATATCTTATTATCACTTATTATTTTTAACTTTTGACGAGTATGTTTTATAACACATATCTTAAAAAGTGTAATTTGTGTACTAAATAATCTTTTTAAAATAATAATGTTTATTATGGTATTTATTTTGATTATTATATTGAATCATGCGACAAAATGCTATGTTTTGGAACCCCTTATCGCACGATTTAAAAACATAAATATCTCAGCCAATAGTATTCTTTTTTCTCTGAAAATTTCAACATAATATGATTTAAGGGAACCATATGTATCACTTTAGAACCATGAAAAAAATATACAAAAATATCAAAAAACCTCAGCACAGCCAGGTTACAAGTGAAAAAACCGTTCAGCAGTTAAAGGGTTAATAATATCAAAACAAATGATTGTTGTTAAAATCTTTTATTAAGAAAAATGTGTGTATGCATATGATATTTATTTCGATATATTTACAATATTGACAATATGGGTTGGGGATTCGTCGAGAGGAGATAGAAATGTTGACTCCTAGACTCCTTGACTCCGGTTTTTTATAGATCGACGGTGATTCCTCTCTGCGGTTCGATGTGTCCAGCCTGAAGACTCCGGATAACAGGGTTATTACGGCCCGGTGAGATGCCCCACTATCGGTGGTACCAATTGGTCAACTGTAGTAGTCCCACGCCGAAGGTACGAGTGTTTGTCACAGTGGTCATTGACCGTCCGTCGCAGGATTTCATGATGGAAATCAGATAATTTCAGTTCCTCGATGACAGGTATCTTTCAGGTTGAGCCTTTCGTTCGACGTTGACCAAAGATTAGGAAAGGAGAATTAACATGTCATTGAAAAAAGTAGCGATCAGGAAGGTGGGTAGGTTCAATTTGTATTAATTGGTGACCTTTAAGAGGGAATTTACAAAATTTGTAAAAAGTAGCGATCAGGGGAGAGTTGGGCAGGTGGATAATGAAGTCTGACTGATCCATCGCTTTTCTAAAGCTGTTAGTCATGGCCCTACTACGGTAGGATAATTCAGATTTCGAATCTCTTATTATAAGAAAAAGTGAAATCGGCATTGGGTTACCGTTCGTCATCAAATCAGCCAGTATTTACTATCTTGTGAAGTAATATGCCCTGTGCTGTTTTGTTGTTTTTAATGTTTCCATTTTTTTATGTGTATATACTCGATTCCTTTGGTCTGTTGTACTGAGAGCGTCGTATGATATAGTCGGTGCCTTTTTTGGTCCTTTTGCTTCATTACCGTCGCCCTCGACCTTTATTCTTCCTTTCACGTGTTTTCCAAAACAAGTTAGTTAAGTTAATTCTAATAATCACGAGTTCTATTGTTGTTTTCATGTCAATATTCTTCGATCTTTCATTAATAACCACCTAATTCAATCGATAGATCGCGATACTGCGGGTCGATTTGTATCACGAACTAAGATAGTATGGACTGGAAACGATGTATTAATACGTGCAGATGAATTGTTACGATAAATATCAAGGTGGGAGAATCTATGCGATTAAAACGCCGCCTAGTTTATATTTTTGACAACATATTCATACACAGTCTACATGCTATGTATATGTGATATGGAATATGTTCGTTAGAATCGCATGATAGGTTATCGCTTAGATTCCCCCACTTACTAATTTCACCGTAACAAAATGTAATCGCACCACTACCACCCGACTTCCTTGTCGTTTTCAGTCCATACTATCTTAGTTCGTGATCTGTATATAATATATCAATCGATTTTTGTCGTATTTGAGTATAGCGGTTCCCCGGATTCGCCTGAACAAACCACTGTTAATTTCCTTTTATTATTTATTATTTTCTAGTGCTGTTGTCGGTTTCGGGCCGTTACAATAGGTTTAAAAATTATTCATTAAATATAAATTTAATACTCTGCTAAACCTGCGATAATCCTTGTTTTCTGGCACTAAAGTTTAACGGAAACAATATCGAATATTTGCTCCGTTAAACCCGACATTTTCTCTGTTGTTTCTATTGAAACTACCCGTTTAATTATACTCCAGATCACTGTTCTTTATAAAATTTAAATGAAAGGTCACATACTACAGCGTCGACTTAATACCATTATATTATCGTGTTATTAAATTATGTGTACATTAGAATTATTAAAAATATCAAACAAAATTTAAACATTTATAATATTTATTAACTAAATATCTTCGTTTTTTAATAGGCAAATCGTAACATAAGCTGGAATCTGAATGTATATTCATAAAATAACATAATTATTTAAAGTATACATTTTCAAGTATTGGATCTTTTTAATCGCTAACTCATATTTAAAATTGAACTATTACAAATTGGAATCGTAAACGAAATGTGGAAAATGTTTCTTTTCTATTTAGTCATATATTTTATATGAAGTAGTACTTCAATATTTACAGACTTACTTAATTTTTGGTTGTAAATTTTGAACTTGTTTAACAATTTAAAATGTAATTTTTAGATTTTCTTAATTAATTTTTTACCCATCTAATGATAAACCAACAAAACATTACATAAAAACGGTAAAAATCGAATAGGGTAGTTATTCCTTTTAAATATAAATTTTTTAGATAATATCCTAAAATTTAATATTATAAAAGATGACTGATGAGATATTAGCGTAATTATACACATTATGAAAACTAAACTTAAATAACAGAGTTAATAATAATACCACCGTAAAAATATATTTTACTATATGTATGTACCTACTATGTATGCACTAGGTGGAATATATAATTTATGTACTATAATACGCACGTCGACGTTGAATTTTCGTCAAAAGTATGTTACCTATATAGTTTATACATATTTTATACATCTGGAACGGATTTTTATGAATTTTTCATTATTTTTTTTTTCGATCCTAAATATTTAATTTTTTAAGACATAAATTTGTTTCATATTTATTTTTTCTCGTATACCAAATTTCAGAATTTAAAGTTCATATTCCATGTTTTTGTAATTATTTTTACTCTTTTAACATATTAATTGTAACTTTGTAATGGATAATTTTGTTTTAATTATGTTTAAATATTATATTCTGTAAATTTTGCGTTTATTTTTGGAATAGTATTAGAAATTTAGTACTCATTTTCTAACTACTCATATTCACAGTAACAAAATATAATTATGCTACTCTTAATAATGTTCATATTTTATATTATAGAGAAATGAAAATAAAAACTGTATTCATTTTAACTCTTAATGAATTATGTACTAATATTATATTTTAGTATTTAATTACCTATACTTAAATATAGTTTATATTATATACTTATCAATTATCATATTAATTGTGTGTACAATTTCAACTTAAATCTGTATACATTTAAATACAACAAATTAAAAATATACGGCATTCTTATGTTTAAAACCCTTTTTTATGTAATTTTTAACTTTTTTAAATGAATTTTTTTATGTTTAATATTTCAATGAAAATCTTATCTTAATGAATTCTTCGATATTACATGTAATTTAATATTTAGGAATTGGCAAAAGCGTAAGCGACCATCAACGTATAAACTAATATTAAATAGTTTGAATGGTTGGTAGGTATAGAAATGTGTAAATATTTTTCTAATAACAATGTTGTTCCATTTTTGCCATAAGTAAAACGTATGATATGTCAATATATATTATTGTTAAATAATGTGTAATTACATTGATAAAATAAAATATAACAAACTGTTAGTCAAAATAAAGTGAAAAATAAAATTAGAATTTAATTAGAAAACGACAAGTTCACTCCAAACTAATGTGCTTTTGTAAGATGATGGAAGGCGCATGTTTTTAGAACGTATGTAAAAAGACCGGGAATTATGTTGGATTTCCCCTTAGGATCTGAGCTTCTCTGTGTATTATTTTGTTGATGTATAAAATATGCATAGTATATAATAGGTCTATATATGCATATATATTCTATAAATCAATCATTTTATCATCGTTCAACAGATAATATATACAGATAATTGTACCAATAATTATAAATAAAATAAATATTATCAAAATGTCCTATATCAACTTATAAAAATAAAATAATATTTTATATTATTTACTACGTATATATTTATTAATATTATAATATAATTACGTATATAGTAATTATAATATTCTTTCAACAAAAATATAAATTTTGAGGTATTTAAGTCCAAATATTTGGTAAAATGAGATTTTAAAATCGAAACAAATTAAATATAATATTAGTCGGGCATTATAATTTAAATAAATTTAAAAAACCTATGGTAAAAGTATTATAGATTCTGAGCATAACAAGGGAGATAGTGGTTTTACACAGATGTTTATTTGTTTTATTTTATTTTTTAATTACACGCACATTCAGTGCATATCCCCTACTAACTTTGCACCTATGCCATTTCATTGATGCTTTTTCATATTTTGTTTAAAAAAAAAATGCCCAAATAAAATAAGCTTTTGTAGTTTTGTGCTATATTATAATATATAGTATATTATACTCATCACTCAATTTAAATGTTATACTTACTCATAAATATGTACATATTTAAAGATTTTAACTTATAATTAGAAGCTATAATAACTAAAGTATGCTAAGTATAGTTGGCCAAGGACCTATATAGAAGTGATAGTTAGAACAGTGCCCTCAGGACACAGTACCTAAAATGCATCTAGTACCCAAAATACGCTTAGGTATTACTTTTTTGTGAATTGCACCACTGATATGGATATAATGGTTTAATTAATATTAGCAATGTACAGAATACAGAATATTTCTGAAATTAAATTGTTTACTAATGTTAAATTATATTGTTTTATTTTTTACGTTATGCACATTATGAGTGTCTAACAAAATTTGAAATATTTAATTCATGTAAAATAAAGTTTCAAATTTAAAATCATCCTTCTCAAATCTACGACTAATATGTATAAATGTATATTGTCAAAATCTGCATGAATAGGTACTAAATACTCTTTGTTACATATATTGTTACATCGACTTGGAAAAAAAGATTTAACTAAGCCAAATACATAACCAAATAATTACCTACATATGTAAGAACCTAAGAAAAAACCAAATAGTTTATATAAATCGTCTGATAATGCAGTAATTTATTTAAAGATATTGAATTATTTCTTAATACATTTTTAATAGTTTTATGGATTTATTTTCTTTTTTCATTACATAATATTAGATATGTATTCAATCATAAGCTTGTTATGTATCTGCTACTAATGCAACAAAAAGTAATTAGTTTTTTGTACTCATTTTATCGATGAAATCAATTTACTTCAAGACCTAATATATAGATGGTACATACATTTATATACCCATAACATAATTATGTTTCTATTTATAAGTTAAGTATATCAAATGTTGAATACATTTAAGGAGTATTACTGTGTTCTAATATAAGGAAATTATATAATATATATATAAAACGTTCCATTAAAGTATGGATTTATAATATAAACCTTTAAAATGATGGATGTTTACATAAGTAGGTACATACATATTGCAAAACATTTATATTATTCCTTAATATTTTATAAAGACCATTTGATACAGTTAAACATCTAATAGAACATTCAATTTAGTGTCTTATAAATCATAAGTAATTTATAAACCACGAGCAATTATATTTCTATATATATATCATACTATGTTTCTTTTATATAGTTTATTTATCGATTGTTGAATTAATTAAAGGAATATTGCATTATTATATTTTATTCTATTTGCAAACATGGAAATTCTGTTTAAGATAAAACGTTTCTTCAAACTATAAATGTATAATGTATACTTATAAAATATATATATATATAAATTTTAGTATTTACCAGTTTTTAAATTTACCAAATATTATTTGATACTGTATGATTATTATTTTAATTTTATTTAACTGTTTCACGGGATTATTTATTTATGTTACTATTGTACACAGGATTTTAATATATAACAGTTAAATCAAAGAGTTCTTACAATATTTTTTTACCTAGTATTCAAAAAATAAAAAAACAACTAATCTTTAAACAAAATATACTAAATTTATATTTGACAGTCATATTTATATACCCAATTATATTATATCAAGCTATTCCAAATAAAAAATTATATTTTATAATATTGAGAAGGCCACACTAAATAAAATATTTTTCTACGATTACTCTTTTGGTAGGTATAATGTTAAACATACTAAATAACATCATTAATTGTTAATTGCTATGTACAGTTATGTATAGTACATCGAAGCTGCGTTCAGAATCGTTTTTTCGAATGCAATTATTTATCATTGCCTTCAAATGCAATACATCCACCAAGAGTATCTTATGCGATAAACGAAGTACATCACCCCTACTTACAACCGGCGAGCGAAGAGAACTTTTTATAAAACGTTTTTCTAAAATTTAAATGAACTGCAATCACTATGAAATAGTTATTAGTCGATTTAATTTAGTATTAAATTATCAATTTAGTATTTTCATCAAATCGTCCACACCATTTTCGATTCTATACGGAGCAAGGAATGTATTAATTTTACAGTGATATTTTTATGTTTACATAAATACTTTTGGGTAGATACATTCTAACACAAGTTTTGGAATAAACAGGTTTGGAATTGAAAATATATTCTTGTTGGTATTTTAAATACCAACTAGAATATACTTATACTTTTTATAAGTTATAACTACTAGTTATTAGTTGTTATATAACTAATTACTAGGTTATTTTATGATTTTTCCAGTAGAAAAACTTTTTTTTATAATGGGCATTTTTTTATACCATTGAAAATTAATGAACAATAATATTCCAGATATTAATATAACATATTTTATAACTAAAATTTGCCAATACACTACAAAATTAATCTAATTAATATGTAATAATATTTAAAATCACTCCACAGTGTTTGCCATATTTCATTACGAGCTTTCATTATTTTCAGCTATGAATATTTAAATTGATACATTTGGAATGTTTTCACTCTGTAATATTAAACGAACATAATTAATTTCTACTGCCAACGCTAAATTATTTTACCTTAAGGTTGATTCTGCAACGACGTACAGTCGTTTAATTTGATTTACGCGATGTCTGATAGTTTTGTGTGAATAACTTACAGAACAATAGATATTTATACGATAATATCACAATTCCTTTGAAGTCCTGTAAGAGTTAAATGACAGTTTTAAATTTTAATACAAAGAAATACAATAGTATTTTGTAGAAACTATCTATATATTTTTATAGACGAAGAAAACGTACACATTTTCTGGCTAAAGCTATTTTTAAATGCCTGGAAAAGTCGAAAATAATGATAAAAGTGTTATTTCTAAGCTGTATAATAAGGCTACGTTTGGAATTATAGTGATATTCTAGTTAGTTTTAATAATATTAAATTTAAAAAAAAATGTAAATAATTTAATTTATGTAATTTTATATTTAGTATTTTCTATATGAATTTTTAACATTCATAAGAAAATAATAATACCAAGAGAAATAGCTGAAAAAATATCTGCATATCACTGGATTTTTTCTGAAACAAGTATCTACCAACAATAAATAAAAATAAAATACAATATCATTGGTCGTTTTTCCTAGAGTCTTGTATATTATGTAATATGAAATATTCCCGGAGTAGCAGGTGTGAAAATTTTGCAGACTGATCCATAAACTCTTATAGGAACATAACTAGGATACAATTATCACAGTACGGTATTCTGAGGGATGAACTAACTTTTGACCGACCAGGGAAATGATAGATAAGAGTTAGAGTACTAGTTTTATTTCTAAAAATCTGGTTGAATCCGGTCAAAAGTAAACAATAAAAATTTGTCAAATCTTTATGAATTTTCTTGTATAATATATATGGATAGGGAAAATGCTAACGCATTTTGCACAAGTGACATAAAATCTCGGCACCTAGAGATGATTAAGAAAATTTATTTGCAAGGGTTATCACACAAAATAATTGGACGAATATGTTTAATTAATTTAGTCTAAAATATTTTTTAATTCTTATATCTTGCCTAAATAAAAATAATTTAAGTTATCCAACGATGATCTAATAAACAAAATCATTATATTATATTGGAGTTTTCTAGATGAAATTTATTTTTATACATAAGGCTTGCAAATAATAGGTTCGTAGAATTAGCGGATGTCATTATTAGTATAACCAAAAAATTTTAGAATATCAGTGAATCAGTGAACAATCAAACAAATCAGTGAACAGCTGTTTAATATAGGTACTGTTTTCACCACAGTTATACCATGATTAACATATTATATTTATAGTTAAAACCATTATAATATAATATTATCTAGTATAATATTAGAAAGCAGAATATAATATTATATATATATAAATAATCAATATTTTTAAAAATTCATATTTTAGCAATTTCCATTTTATTTTGTCATTCAAATATCATTTGGGATTAAAAGTGTTAAGTAATTTAATAATTAAACAATATTCAAGTATCTGTTATAACTCATTTATGTATTATAACTATGCAAATATAATAGTTATGTATTTAGAGTTATGTATCATAATGTCCATTATTTATTCGTATAATATCATAATCTATAAATTAATTTTAAACAAAAATGTTTCCATCTTTATCTAAATATTTTTATTTTATATTTTTTTCAATACTGACTCAAAAAAATTCTTGAATTATTTATGTATGAATTATGTATACGACAAAAATATAGTTATTTCATCAAAATTATCAATTCACCATTAAATTGTCAATGTTCATTACAATTATAAAATATAGGTTATTCCTGATTTTAACATTTTCGAATAATAAAATTAGAATAGTGATTTGAAAGCTTCAAGGTAAAATTTCATTGTGAAACTAGTACAATAGATGCACATCTTATTGGTTCACAGACCCTGACATATTAATAAAATACCTATCTATTATATTATAAATGAAATTATAATTACAAAAAATGAATAAATATGTATTACATTAGTATTAACAAAACAAATGTGAACGCGATATTTCTTGAAAAAAATTCAAATCTTTAAACGATTATCGTTTATACAAATTAAGGAGTACTCGTAAAAGTAAAAAACAGGTCAGTAGTGGTTTGAAACCCTTCTCACGTTGGGTAGATGACATGTAGATGGCATGATGATGGATATATTGAATTTTAAAGCAATGACAAAACAGAATTCAATGGTATAATTTAAGGTAAAAATAGCTACTAACTGGGTTCCGGAGCTAATTAAATTGTACTAATTTTAATTATATATAATTATTTATTAATGCTTCACGATATTATAATTATGTTATTTAAACGGATGTTCTTAGAATTAAATTCAAAGTTAATTAATCTGAAATGTATTATAACTCGAGATTTTACCTTTTCTGTTTACGTTATTACTCATATCAGTCTTTTCTCATATTATTTAGAACTGATGAAGTGTAAATATAATATTAGTCATAAACAATAAACTTAACAGTTTTAACTTTCAACACTCGTATCGAAATATTTACTTATGGAATATAAATCATGAGTTATTATAAAATTATATTTGCTTATTATATGAAAATATTTATACCTACTTAATAAGTTTTAAATAGCCGATCAGTAGGGAGTACTTTGCTCTTTGGGTAGGATACTAATGGTAGATATGTTGAATTTAAAAGCAATGATAAATCATTTCTATCTAAAAGAAAAAACGATTTTGATCGAAGATTCAATGAATATACTTTACAATTATTGTAGATTATACTTATAATATATAATAAAATATAATGAACAAAAACATTTGAAGAATATAATTATTATAATAATAATAAATAATTAAAATAAATAATATAATTGAAATATATTTAGATGTATCAGGAATTGATGCAAATTAAATAATACCTAACCAATATTTATTAAGAATTATAGATTATTATTGTTTTTTTTTTTTTATGTTTTAGAATCTTTAAAAATTCCATTTAATTTCGTCTATATTATACATAGTGAATAGAGAATATATAGATGTGTATATAGTTAAATTATCGAGTTAATTAATATAATTACCAAATGTTTTGTGAAGCATACATAAATATACGAAAATGTGACCGTATCTAAATGTTTATCGGGAATTTCATATAAAATATTTGATTTGATATACATATACACAAGTACTTATCAAATCCTTAGATATTATACAAAACGCTGAAATAACAAGAATAATATTCGGCTAATCAAATCCGAGGAGTTACGAAAGGAATTATATATACCTAAAGTGCGCCATGAAGATTTAGTAACTGAAATTGTCGAGTAATGGAATTTATATTGCTCACACGACCCACATGCTTAAATATATTATATGTGTTTGTGTGCACTTATGTTTAAGTATATATGTATATTATGTTAACGGGAAAGTGATTAATTCTGGAATTATGCATAATACATACTCGTTTTACATAATATTTTCATAGGATTTTAAGCAATATGATATATTATGATAACGATATTATTCATTGATTTTTTTTTCGTTTGCCGGCCCAAGACCGATTAATTCGCAAAGTGTCAAAATTTATTATATTTCTTGTAAAATGCAGTGTTTAATTCGTAATAATCTATTCAACCGTTGCATCGACATTAGGCCTAAAAACATAAACTATTAATATTTTACATAAATATCCCGTCATAAAAATATAATATACACGAAACAAAATATAAATTAATCTATTTTAATTTGCTTAGTGCATCATCCGATGGATTGGATGGTTACTATTATATTTAAACGAAACATAGAAAGGAATATATGTAATTAGAAAAATCTACTAGGGTTCTAAAAATTTACCTTTTATAGGAATTCAGGCACATAAATAGAACCATTAATGGGTTTCTTGAGAAAACTTATGTTGGCTAATACACTTTAGTTCAATAAACTACTAAGTTTTAAGTGGTGCAAGACAGGGGAATAATTATGTGGTTGATGCTCAATTTTAAGGGAGAAGAAAATAAAACTAAGAAATTTACGCTGAACTCTTTCAAGGCAGGATAAGTTAGATAATGCAGTGTATTAGAACCATATTCAACAATTGGTATAATAAGAGAGTAATTAAACCCTATAAAGTCTTTTAAGTAAAACAACAATTTATAAACAGAAACCAAAAATCTCCATTATTTAAAAAATAATTTTTGGAAACATTATTGTAATAATAGTGTTATTTATTCTAAACTATTGCCTATTAGTATAGTAATAATATTATATTTAAAATATAGCTGATAAAAAAAATGTTGTGTCTCCGTTTATAAAAATTCAATATATCATTCGTTGAATGAAAATAAAAATTATATCTATCAGTATTTACTGTTTAAATAAAGTGTATGTATAATACCATATTTAACGATTATTATTTATGTATAATTTCAAATTTATTGTGTAATATATTACGGAATATTTCATAAGTATAATTTGTAATTTATACATTTTTATATTCAATATTATCAAAACATCTTGAGCACACATTTAAGATTCATTTTATATAAATGCCTAGTGCATCTTAACTTTCGACATAATTTATTTAATACAACTTTTTATAGTCATTAAAAATGATTACACTATAATGATGATTAGAGAAGTAAACTGTGTATTAATTAACTAAAAACGAAACTAATCATTTTTGAAAGATTTTTATAAAGATATAATAATTGCTAATTTTTGTTTTATAAAATACTAGCTGAATTACCCGGCTTCGCTCGTGAACAGTTTTGCCCGATATGAGAAGGGTTAAGGTGTGAAATAATATATTATCAAATACAATAAATAATAAAAGTTTCGATTTATTCATTAATTTGATAACAGAAGTGTTTTGTCTGTCCTGAAAAAATAGTTTAATTGTGTGTTCATTTTCTATTTAATTTTGTTTCCACGCAACTAAAACAATTAATTTTTTTGTTTATAGGTGATTGTTGTACCAGAGATTCAAATTAAATTGAAAATAGAACGCTTAGGCCCCTAAACTTTACTAGTCGGATCGAATATTTTAATAGCTAAAAACCGGCTCCTAGCAACGCGGATCATTTTGCAAAATACTGCGTAAAAATCAGTCCAGTAGTTTCTGAGTCTATTAATCTCAGATATGCCCCTGGCCCACCGCACATTAAGAATTAGCAGTGAACGTAAAAATTAATCCACTTAAACGTAACATTTTTTTAAAATCTTTTCTTATTGCACATCTAAAGCATTATAGAAATGAATATTCAAAATTTCAAGTTCATACGTTTTGTAGTTTTTGGAAAGAAGCGATAAGTGACTGAGTGGTATTTGAATTTTATATATGTTACGCTAGTCGATGGTGCACGTAAGAATGTACAGGCACCACGGCAAGGCAACGGAGAGATAACATTTGTAAAATAAATATGTGTATTGGTTTATGCCAACTGCGTGCGTTTTATCGATAAATTTATCGATAACAGAAGTATTGTCTAGTAAGAATATTGGTGTACGTGCGATGCGATAATATTTTAAGCCCGGGTTTAAATGCATGAGCAAAAAATCCATTATTTGCCTAAAATCTCGAAAAAAAAATTTTTAAGAAATGATATTAAAATTTTAACTTAGGCGATGAAAATACGATTTGTATTTTCTCTATGAAATAAAATAATATGAAAATTTCAAAGATGTAATCAGTAAGATATTTTTGCAGATTTTAATTTGTTTAGTTTGATGGTATTGTTAAACAATAACGGTATACAAGCATGAAGTAATTTTACATAAATATTTATTTTATTACTTTAAACTGTTTAAAATTCTTAAAACATTTTTAATTACATAATAAATTTAAATGTCTTAGAACTACTAGAAATTCAAAAAATGGTGTAAAAAAATGAAAAATTCAAAAATATTATTTTAATGTACGTGCATTAGTCTTGTAATTTAATAAAATAAAAATTCTGTAAACTTAAATGTATTTTGATGTAACGTTAAAAGTTGGATGTTTAATAATAAATATTAAATGCATATTAAATAATTAATATGTTTAAAGTTTAATGTAGAATACCATTTCATTGAATATTTAAATATTGAATGTCTAAAAATGTAAGTTCAACATAAACATTTAAAACAATATTTAATTCAATATTATTATTTTGTTCATATTTAAATATTTATCACATATAGGATAAATTTCAGAGGGGACAGACCTAAATAAATTTTAATATTTTCATGTTATAAACTACCATTTTTAGCAATAATTAATTATAAAGAAATTCTCCAGGGGGATATATTTCTTCCCTAATCTCTCATGACTCAAAGGCATCTATGGATATTGAGTTAAAAAAAGGGAAGGGGTATCTAAAACCACGAAAAGATAGGTATACTTCTCGGTTACCTGCAACAAAGGTATTTTTTAATTGATCGTTAATTGATGATACGTTAATAGTATACGATAATATAGGCACGGTGAGAGTACATTTTTGAATCGTTATTGCGAATTTAATAGTAGTCAAATCGTACTCAGTCTGATGTCAAAATGTGTTTTACACTCCGGTATGTAAAAAGTATACTAAAAGTCATTTTTTTGGCAATCTCTAGAGGAGGCTATGTCTCTCCCCTATTCCCCTAATGGGCATCTACATACGGGGGATTTAAGCTAAATGAGTGAGGGGGTAGACAAAATCATAAGGCGCTAGGTTTACTTCGCCTTGAATTATGAGCAATCCAAAATTCGATTTTGTATTACTTAAAGGGTGATTTTTAATATGTTATATACCTTAGTATACAGTACAATTTATCACTGGTCTCAGTTTATTCTGGCCGCTAATGAATGAGCTGCAGCAATTTCAAAAAATGTCTTCCCCTCTTGCTGCCCTCTTGCTCTATACCATTACTGGAGCATTTATATGTACACACAATTCCAATTACGGTTGTATCATTGGAACCTAACTAGGTCGGTTAAACGTGAGTAAATAAAATATTTTTTAAATAAGTGATGGTCGGAAGTTCGAATCCAATTACCGTAATTAAGATTTTTTACAAATTTTACAGAAAAAAAAAATACGTTCCAGGAAGGTATTACAATAATAAGATAGAGGAGGGGGAACAAAATAAAAATACATGGTTGTTTGCAACTTTTTTTTGGTGGGGGGGGGGATTCAGGATCACGGTTCAATTTTAAATTGAACATTGCCATTCATTGTTGTATGAACTTTGCTATGCAATGTTCTATGAACCTTATTATGCAATGTTGTATGAACCTTAAACAATTGTTTAAATAAGATTGACTGAAAAATTTAGCAACATTCGATGAAACTGAAATATGTTAAACATTACATTTAAAGGTTGTCTACAACGTTTAATAAATGTTTAAATGTTTTTTTGGTAATATATCAGAAATCTAAAAAAGTATATTAATATATTATTATAATAATTAGATTACTTAACTATATAATATGTGATGATATTTCGGAATGATTTAACATTTTGATGGCGTTTTGTGTAGGCAATCGGGTTCATCATACAATATTAGGTTTATTATATTACCATATTATTTAACATTGTTTTTAAATTCACCATATCTACTATCAGTATCCTATCCAACGAGTGAAGTACTCCCTACTAACCGGCTATTTAAAACTTATTAAGTAGGTATAAATATTTTCATATAATATGCAAATATAATTTTATTATAACTCATGATTTATATTCCATAAGTAAATATTTCAATACGAGTGTTGAAAGTTAAAACTGTTAAGTTTATTGTTTATGACTAATATTATATTTACATTTCATTAGTTCTAAATAATATGAGAAAAAACTGATATGGGTAATAACGTAAACAGAAAAGATAAAGTCTCTAGTTATATTACATTTCAGAACAATAAACTTTGAATTTAATTCTAAGAACATCCGTTTAAATAACATAATTATAATATTGTGAAAAATTAATAAATAATTATACATTATTAAGATCGATTCAATTTAATTGTCTTTAGAACCCAGATAGTCAATACTTTTACCCTAAAAGGTACTATTGAATTGGGTTTTTTTTTAATTCACTATTAAAATATCTGCTTTAAATGTATTCAATAAATGGATGTGTTATAATATATTAATTTTTAAAACGTAATTCGGTATATAAATATCAAATACATTATATCATAAATTATAATCGGTGGTTATAATTTTTTAAACTAAATGGGTGATTAAATCGTTAAAATAATCTAATTATAGGTATCTGATGACAACCTAAACATCAATAGTTTAAAGAAAACCTCTCACTGGTAACATAAATTATAATATTGATTATTTAGTCTCATTTATTAAAAATATTCAACTATTTACAATATCATTATTCAGATCGATTTATATTAAAGCTTTTAGCGTGTAGAGTGACAGAATTTATACTCAAGATACATAACATAATATAAAAAATAAAAATAAAGTTAAAAAAAACTTTAGATAATTCAACTTCTGGAGATAAACTCTCTAGCGTGAATATGCCTTTACTTGTACTTGAACGCGTTATCGTAGACTGTTGACTATTAATTGATTAAATTAGAGCAATAATTATGAATTGAAACAACATTCGGTAATTTTAAATGAATTCAATATTAATACACGAAAATATAATTTTCAAGTAACGTACATGTTAACTACAGATTTTTACATTTTATTTGTCAAATCATATTTTATTATAAGCAAGTGAATCTCAAAATAATATATATTTAGATTCACTTGTTGTAGAATATTAATTCGGTTCATTAGTTACCAATTCGTTAATGCAATTATCCAGAACCATTAAATGATGGATATTAAATTATTCAAAATTCTCCTAATACATAATAGATATAACACTATTATATTGTGATTTATAGAAAATAGAATACAACTACTTATATAATCATATCAAGTTATTATTTTGAAATAATAATTTTAATATTTAGTGGTAATGCAAACAATAAACGTACGGTAATGTTAAAAATGTTTTATTTAAAGTTATCAATAAATTATACAAATAAATATATAAGGTTAAACACACAAATGCTGTGAAATCATTGTATACACGAATTAAAATGGATTATAAATTATCGTTTATTATTATATGCGGCCAAAAATCGAGTAAACCTGATTAATTGAAAATAAATCGATTTGAATGCTAATAAAATCGTCATAAATATATTTCATTTGTCGAAGTTTTTAGAAAATCTAAAACAATTAATATTATTTTTCGCAACTTTATGCGTACACTATACACTATAAAGCATATTAAATTAATATTTCTTAATTCAAGGATTCTGAAACAATAATGTAAAATAACTGAATTTACTATTGTTTTGTTATTACGTACGCCTGGCAAATAAATACAAATATTCATTAATATAATATTACAATGTAACTAACAATATAACGACAATAATGTACAAAAAATCAAAATGAATGTAAAAAACTAATAATTATGAAAAAATGTTAATAAAGCGTGGAACGACTGTATTCTCAGATACACCGTCCGAGTTCTTGTTTTCTGATGATGTGGATACATTCTGGCGATTATGTCTCGCGCTCAAGTCCTCGAAGGGATATGGCGGCCAATTGGTCAAGGAGTTTATTTCCCGAACGAAGAAGTTTTGTGGCAGCTATTCAGCTTATTTCGTATGTGTGAAAAGAAAATGTATTTTTTTATGAGTACTGTTGTTAAGTATAATATAATTATACAGTTCTTTGTATACCTATTGTTTTTTTATTTTTTTGTTTTGTTTTCTTATCTGGAGAACGTGTGGTGTTTCCGAGAGCAGAATCGTTCCATGCTTTATTAACATTTTTTTATAATTATTTATTTATTTTTTTTTACATTCATTTTGATTTTTTTTACGTTATAGTTATATTGAAATATTATATTAATGACTGTTTGTATTTATTTGCCACGCGTAGATATAATATAACACTTTAAAGATAGTGGTGATTAGTTATTACTTATTAATATTATTACGACGAGATATCGTTGATATTTTATCATTATTTATTAAAAATTTAGTGAAAGACAATAGAGATCGATCGGTTATATTGTTGTTGTATAGTAGCATATTTTCAGCACTTCGAAGTACATAAATACACCAACTCAAATACCTGAAATACAAGTCATGTCTAGCGGATATTAAAAAAAAAAAAGTATGGAAAATTTAACCACATTTTATTTATAAATAAAACCACTAGCTTCCTCGCTCCACTAAGAGTTTTAGATTTTAGAACTTAGAACTTATCAACTTATAAATACTATAAATAATAGTAATTGTATTTTAACTAAACGATATCGTATATTTATTATTGAATTTCATATAAAGGTATACACGTATTAATGTTGACAGTTTGGAAAGATAGGTAATACCAGTTTGAAATATTCAAAGGATAATTTACATATATATTCCATTTTAAATTTTCAGAATGTTTGTTTGGATATTCAACCAACTAATATAAGTTTAAACGTGAATATTTATGTAAGTAGTGGAATGTACAGGCTCATTGTAAATATGAAATTACGTCAAATATTAAAAAGTTCAAAATATTTACATGTAAATACCTAAATGTTAATGCAATTTTCACCCGACACATGTCACATATTTGCACAGAATTTATATCGAATTTGGATGGTAGGAATTATAAATTTGGTAACTCTACACTAATGATAAATTAATTACATAAACTTTTGTAAAATTCAATATAGTCATATAAAATATTATTTTAATATTCTTATTGATTAAAATACAAAATGTTCATGTTCTTACAAAATATTATTTCTGTATTGTGTATATATTTATTTTATTTTTTTGCAAATATTTACAGTAACTACAGCACTTACAGAGATTTTTCTTTTAAAATAAGAATATATTTTATTTGCATACTAATTATTAATTTTCAATAAATTACAAAATATTAAAAAAATAGTCTTTTTATCAATAAATTAATTTCAATAACATAATTTTAGAATGTATATTGTGTATGTAAATATTGTGAATTTTATATTTTTAAACTAAACACGTAACTATTTTTAGTTATTATTAAAAATAATGCATCATTATAAATTATTTATTATGTACAACATCGTTTTTTATTATAAATATTTTTATTTAATAGCTTATCTATAAATTCAATAAACAATAATGTATTTTCTCTTCCGTATTTGGATTATTTCTAGATGTACTAAAGAAGTTCAAACGATGTTTTTTTCCACTTTAATCATGTTAGTTGTATAATAATTTGAACATTTATTGGGAGTATAAAGTTTTTTTTTAAAAAATACAAATACCGATTAGGTACATGAAATCTTTAAATCATTACGTATCTCAAACTGTAATTTAATTTAATTTAAAGTTTTTATATTTATTGTTAACATATTGTTGAAAATTCCATCATTTAGTTTATTTTATTTTCTTGAATTTTAGTTGCACAACTTTTGTCACTGTCACATACGAAGACAGTTATTTTAACCAAAAACAAAAATTAAATATCATTACGTGCCTACCAACCATTTAGCTAAACCATGCCCAATGTATTCATATATTATATTTATACGATGGAAACTTTTTTAAATCATACATACATTTTAAATTATACATATTATAATTAATCGATAATAGTCCTTTAATATTTATATTTATAAAATTATAAAAATACATTCAATATTGTATATTAGTTAATGTATCTCAAATTAGTAATATGTTAAAAATATAATAAATGGTTTTTTTTTTTATGAACAAATATTTTTAAAGTGTTTTTCTTTCATATAATATGTGCATAATGTTATAAATAAATAAATAGCTTTACATGTACAGAAAATAGAACTGGCTCATATAAATATTTATATTGACATTTTATTCATAACAAAATCTCATTTACAATTGCACATTATTATTCTATATTTCCTATAGAGCCAGTCTCTGAACTACTGGTCCACATTTATTTTCGAAAGTATAACAAATAACAATTTAAAAAATAAATACAAAAGTGGATATAGAAAAACGTCTCAGGTGTAGGCTTATTATATATTCTTTTTAAAAATATAAAATAATTGTTTATGCCATTGAAGTTAATTTTAAATTGAATGTGTGTAAATGTAACATAATACATAAAGCTGGTAATAAATGTTTTACGAATTTTTATATATTTTTAGTATAATCTACCATCGAGTACGATCTATCATAATATAAAATAATTATATATTTCCTCACTGAATATTAGTCGCATGATAACCGTTTATTTTTTAATTATATAATATAGATTTTCATTATTATCAAAAATATTGAGACATAACGTTTACAAATATTAATTTTAAATAATATTGTTACATATTCTTAATATTATGAAAAATGTGTAATATTATATTTTCCTATATTAATTATTGATTTTAGTTAATTAATATTATTTACTATTAGCTTATTATTAAAAATACAACACTATATTAGTAGTTTTTTCTAACACGGATCAAATATACTGATCATATATCAATAATATGAATACAACGAAGAAGCTGGTTATCAATTGGGGTACTTTTAAATTATATCATATACTTAAATTTGTAAAATGATTATTTATGTGTGTTTTTAATGAAAACTTAGAAGTTATTTTTAATTGTAACTTGCATATTGTTAAGGCTGAAAAAGTAAAAAAAAAATTTTAAGTTAAGTTAGATGTTAAATAAATGTTCTAAATAGTAGTAAAAAAAAAATATAAAATAATTCCCAGCTGCTATACTGCATATTTTTTCGTATTTACACTATTATTAATATCAAACAGACAGTACCAACCATTTTAATATATTTTCTATACTGAATGAATACAAATAATATATTATATAGATCAAACGAAAATACCGACAGAGACGAAAACTAAACTAACCGGTATTACATAGAACAATAAAACAAAAATTTACGACCAATTACAAAATTGTTTGTGTACCCGTCTATGATCACCTGATGGTGTATCATGATTGGAAAATGTCCAAAACAATAACCGTCTAAATATTATACAAAGATTAAAGTATAAGCAATTATACATCAAATTTTACAGGTACATATTATAATATATATATATTGAACCATATTTGTAAAAATGTAATAATTAGTATTTACTATTTTTAAAAACCAATATTTATTACATTGTAAAACATTTCAAATAAATTATAATATATAAAAATGAAACTGATTCAAATAAGAGTAGATACTATAATAGGTATATAATATATTTGTTTTTTTGTATATATTGTATATTGTATAGTTATGATTTATCGTGGTTTCATAAACGGCGATCACTTATTAAGTTAATCGTTAATCGATCAAGGATTCGGATGTGCCTCGCACAAACGTTGGTCGATTTCCTTGATTGCAGACGTGTAGATCTAACGCTAGCACGCTAATTGTACGTTAGCTCAGACATGACGTCTCCACGCAAATCTGTATTCGGCAATTCCCATTCAGGCCGCTTTATATTAAAATTACCCGCTACTAACACTGAGCCACCAGCTTCAAGCACGCTATCTTCTAGTCTGCTTGGAAAAAAATTATATTAAGCCATGGTGATATTTGACGAGCAGTACACGTTATGAATATGTATGCCGTTTATTTTAATTAACTGGAAACCTGTGTCTAATGGACCAACGATATTCACAGCTATGTTGCTGGACACAAATGCCGCTGCTCTACTTTGCGCATCACTGCACTATTCCGTATCTTCGCTTACATTGCGGTATTGTTCGCTAACTAATACTACGTCTGCCCCGAGTTCTCTCATGGTGTGGATTATGAGATCCTGCGCTAGTCTGCATACGCCAACATTAATTTGCAGAAAGCTCATCATTGCGTAGGTAGACGAATCTCCTCTTCTTGCAACATCTCCCTAAAAGCTGTGCCCTCCTCCTCCGTCCCTTTGAATTCCTTAATGTAATGACCAAATTGATTGCTGCCCCTGCATCAATTCGACCGATCAGTCCCACTACAATCACGAGTTTCATGTCCAGACACATGATATCGGAAACAACGTTTATGATTATGCCACAATCGCACTATATAGAAAACGTACCCAAAGGAAAACCATCCATTAAATTTCCGTTTAAACCAGTCTTAACAATTACAGGCGGAGCTTTCTTCCTGACCTACGCTGGTGATATCTTATACTTGTTCTTGACTAATTTTACCCATGATCTATCCACAGAAACGACATCTCCTTCACGGTCATTTGCTCAGGACTTTATATGTGGCCATTTCTGTAGTATTATTGGAACATTATTCGTCAACTTGTTTATTTTGCAGTCCTGTTCGATTAGCTGTATGTTGATCTTTCTAATCTTCCCCGAGTAATTTATCATGATTACTTTCGTTAACTTTTGTTACTGGTCTATGGGTACTAGAATCTGCACCGCCTTCAGCCACTGTGCCCTTGCAAATAATTGCTCATTTCGTGCGTTGCTGCCCTAACTAAAAGTGTCCACTGCTTTAGCTAGCAAGGTTTAAACTGGATTTTCCACGGATCTTTCTGCTCGAACTTGGATAATTATCGTTTAAAGCTCTCTTCCAACTCGATTCAAGTTGTCGCTCTCAATTCTTTGTATATCTTTCATTCTCTGAAACCAGTCATCAGATAATTTTGGGGAGTCGGTGTCTTTGAGACCTGTGGACCTTTTATAAATTTGGAGCTTCAGAACAATAAAAGCTTCTCCGCTACAGTGCACCTATTTTGCCTGAGATCAATTTCCGAATGATCTCTACAGGCCAGATAATTAAGACCACTAGATACCAAGAGAGGATTAATTGCTAGAGGGGAGGCCCCCTTTGCTACTACTACTTGAGAAACCGAGCTTGAAGATTCGCTAGACGCCAATCAATTCAATGCACACACAGTGTATGCGATTTAAAAAGTCTTATACCGACCCCGCGTCGCAGTGTGTATGCTGGGCGGCCATTACGCATATTAGCTGAGTCCCTGGTATCTCAATACCATAAAGTGAGTAAGAAACGACGGTTTAAATTAAATTTCTCCTCTTATAGAGGAGATAATGAAACGCAAAAGAAGTCCACTTCTCCGGCATGGAGAGGAGCGTCCGATGAGCCTAGTCGTAGTTGGGTGGCCCTTATTCTGAGAAAAGGGGAGGGTTTGAGTTGTTTTTTTTTTGTGTCTATTTAAGCACGTGATTTAGTTACGTAGCTTAATGGACGCCAAAATTTATTTATTAATGACAAATAGCAGAAAATATTTAGAAACGACGAACACCGATAACTACTGCCACCACGAGGTTTCGGGTGGCCGTGTAAACCCATGTTAGGTACTTACAGAAAATACTTCCAAATAGAGGGTTTTCGTCAGATCTACTCAAAAACGACACCGGACAAACACGCATTTTTTATTTGCTGTGAAAAATAAAAACATAAAAAACTGTTAAGAATTAATTATGTTAGGACGGAATCTGTAGGCTACCACTTGGTAACGTTACGTGGAGCTCGATGCAATACGAAAAACATTCTTTTCATCACCATAGTCGTCGCCGTACTATTACTACTACTACCATCGAATATTGCGAAAATCAGATGGCAAGTTTAACACAAAAAATTTTTTTTCAAAGGTTCAGCTAAGACAAATGTTTTTTTTTTATAACAGCTATATTAATATTATAATATGGAACATTCTTAAACAAATGTAATATTTTAAGTAAAAATATAACATAAAACAATTGAGTCAAAAAGTATTGAAATATATTTC
Source organism: Pemphigus obesinymphae (assembly GCA_025469235.1). NCBI lineage: Eukaryota > Metazoa > Arthropoda > Insecta > Hemiptera > Aphididae > Pemphigus > Pemphigus obesinymphae. The sequence continues at coordinate 26,746 of JAIPRL010001349.1, read as the reverse complement.
GAAAAGCCTGCATACAGTAAAAGTATTACAAAACATCCTTTCACTTGTACTCGCAAAGTTCTGGTGCTTTTAAATTTTAAACAATGTTAATTAAAATGCATCTGTATTCGGGTCTACGTGAATAAACCCTACACACATATTAACTATTCAATACAATGAATATTAATTTACCTTCATATAATTGTAATGTATATTTTATTATAGTAATTATCTAATATAATATGAAGTAGGTATTAAAGTTAGAAATATTAAATTCATTTTTAAAAATTATGTTTAAAATAACAATATTCTAATATACAATTTTAAAATAAATGTAAAGTATTCATTTTAAAAAATAAAATGAAATGCCAACCCATATTGTAGCGTATAGAAATAGTTTATAACTGGTTGTTTCCTCAATTAGTTTAAGTCGTACATATGTTCTTTGTTTATATTGTTTATTATTTGTTCTATTTTATCTTTCTTTTTCTATCTCTTGAATTTATTTTGCATTTTGTTTAATATATATATACTTAAATTTTAGTTAAGATTGTATTACTCTATATCTTCAACATAAGCTATTAGCTTAAAAGACATAGATAATCATGTATAATATTTAAAATTTAATTTCTTTGTAAGTTATTATGATTATTAAATAAAAAAATAAATAATAATAATGATCATAATAATAATTATTTCAACGTAAAATATTTTTATTCAACTTTATTAAAATTGAATGCATAATTAATTCAAAATAATCATAATTCTAAAGTATAATGCATATAAATTATTATTATGACATTATTTTAGTAATCTAACATTATATCCGATATCGCAGATTTTATTAAATTTAGCACATCGTGCGTGACAAATAATAAGGCGACCTCCTTTACTAGTAGGAACCAGCTGTTTCGTCTGCATTTTGCCATATGCGTGATCTAGTATGATTTTGGTTTATCCATATTTCATCTAAATACTCAATTGGACAAGTATATTTATGTTCATGCAGTGTAGGTACATATTTTCCCTAAAAATGTACAATGTCGTTCCTATCCATAAGAAATTTCCTACCATCGTTGCATTTTTTGTAAAAAAAATTCAAACATCTGAACAGCAAATGTATCGACCAAACAGAGCCTTCGCAAGCCATTGTTTCCTCTCAGCTAGTATAATAATAGCTGTTGGATGCTCTTCTTTATCATACAACTCGTGCACAGTTCTAGGTACTAAGTCTTTATTAAAATCGTCTAAATCTGTCACCGGCTTAACACGTTTATACTTCTTACATTCTTACGTGGAGACTTGAATGAAGGGCTTTTTAAATCAGGAGGAGTATATTTACCCATTTTACACACACGTCTGACAATTCGTTCAGATAATCCACAAGCTTCTACGTGACTTTAAGGGATTGATTAAACATAAAAGAATTTATTTCATTCTGTTTAGATAGCTCTTTTATACATTTTTACACGGAAAAAATTATTTTTTTGGTCTGACTACGAAAATCAAAACCACCAGCCATTATAATAGTAAAAAATACACTATAACTACTAAATAACTATAACTAATAATAACAAAATTTATATTAGTATATAGTTTATAACACAGACACGTAACTCTCGTAATATTTGATGTTAAATGCGGAATGAGGTACTTGTATATAATATTATAATGGTCATGGCATCTTGGGTATAGTGAGGCAGCCATTCTACAACCCACCTCAAATAGATCTACAATAGTCAATAGTTCCATTACCTATAAAACCTATAAAACGAAACCAAAAAGGAAATAGGTATTATGGATTCATTCAAAATAGTAGCCCACCTGATGTTGTACGGTGTACTGTTGCAGTTTGCGCCTTCAGCGTGTCATAGTTCAAAAACCCCACGTTATCAAAAAAAAAAAAAAAAATAGTTGCTAACACATTTGCCAGCTGCCAGTTTTCGTGCCCCCGACTATAATTTAATTTTATCTGAGAGTGTATGACTTGACTGACACATGGTTCGTGTAGTTAATATGTATTTTTGTGAAATGATTGTATAGGAGTTCAGAAAACAGACAAAAATGGCATTCAAAATATTTATAACGTCAATATTTTTATAGGTAAATATTACAAATATTATTATTATAAAAACACCATTATTATAGTTCAAACAGAATATAATATGTATTAATTAAATATTTCAGTATTAGGTACATATGCTTAAAGATTAATATTAGTAAAGTTTTACAAATAAGACGGACGAACTGAATGAGCCAAAGTAAAGAATTTTAAATAGCACTACTGCAACGAATAGTACACATACACACACACACAAGGCCGTCGCAAAGAGGGGAAGGCATGAGAGGTCCCAAGCAGTCGGAAAAATTAAGTTCAGTTTGAAAATTTAAGTTCAGTCGGCAAATAATAGAAAAAGTCAATGCCTTTTTTTTTTTTGCTTATTTTATCTTTTGAAAATAAGTATTATATAATTATTATTTTTACATTTTCAAACCCCCCCCCCCACCTTCCAAAAAATAAAACATTTTCTTGGGCACCACGGCCATGCACACACACTCACACACACATACATATATATGAATAGTCTGACCCTCTCGTCGAGCTCATCGTTCAGCAAATGCATAGGCCATGGTAGAACTAACAGGTCTAATCGTACATTCTGATGACATTAGATATATTATCTGGGTTATGATATTTGTCATATTCTGTTTGCAAGACAGTATAGGTGTTGGACACAACCATCTATATATATAATGGCTCACGGGAAATCATTTTAAAATATTATCATAATATGTCAATAAATGTTAGTAAAAAATTTTTTTTTGAATTTTCTGTATTGGTATAGTTATTTGCATAGGTAAGTATATTTAATTTATTCTGATAATAATATGTACCTTTAAATATTAGAACTTATTGCCAATCGATTTTATGTTACATAAAATATTAGTCGCTATTTCAAAAATAGAATAAATAGTATCATAAAAATAAATATTTTAATATACATATATATTTACACAACAAACAAATCTACACAATAAAATGTACATAGAATATTTACATACAATATAAATGAATTTCCTATTTCTTTATATTTGCAATAGATATATAATTATGTATTGTTTATAAGTATTATCAAATTGTACAAACAATATGTTGATTGATAACAAGCAATATAATATATATTATGCAGTAAACGAATATTTTATTCATACATCAGTAAAACTTTTGTATTATTATAGAAGTGTATTTTTTACTGATAATATTTTTAATGTAATCATTTAAAGGAAAAAACTTTTTTTTTTAATATTATCCTTTAAAATGAATATAATACAAGATTCTAATTCTCGTGTCAAATTAACATTTATTATCTACAGTATTTCATACGCATCGTGCAGGTACCTACTCATAAAATAAAATGCCAGTCCATAAAACAAAAACAATGGACTTTATTTTAATTTTATAGCGTATAATAATATGAACCTTAAATTTAATTTAAAAAGGTTTATAATATTATCTACATTTATATGAATTTGGATTATAATATTTTATTGTAACATTGTATAATACAGCTATAGGTAATTAAATACCGTAAAAAATATTTTAATAATCAGATTTTGAATAGTATAGTTTTGATTTGATTCAGATATTAACTTGGAACAACTGAGTATTTTACAAAACATGTTAAATATTCCAGATATTTCTGTTCAAATAATGAATTTTCGATTCTAATCGGACTGAGGAAGCCTATGAGGTTTATAATGGTGTATATTTTTCTTATTTTTTTTTGAATTTTCTGGAAATAATTTTTAGTTTATAAGACTGGATTCAATTATTAAGTGTTAACCTATTTTTTTATAGTTTAAAATCATCTTAAGATAATAGGTACTTATATTAAAGGGATCATTTTTTGAATTTTCGACAAAAATTTGTTATTTTACATTATTCTAAAAATAATGGGTATAGAAATTAAAATGTCTTCATAGTATTATGTATTTTACTATTAACTATATAAACGTCATTGAATTTTAGAATTTTATTGACAAAATTTTTTTTTAATTTTATTTTAACTTAAATTAATTATGTATCTATTATACTGAAAATCTATACATAATCGATTTTTCGAATTATTCTATTTTTAATAGAATTTAATATAACCATCAGCTAGTATCCTACCCAATGAACGAAGTACATAATTCCACCTCCTAATGGCCGGATTATTAATAATAGCATTAACATTGAAATGTAAATCTCATTGGAAATTGTAAATAATTTCAATGAAAATAACTTTTTATTATATCAATAAAATATAATAATGTTACAAATGATTTTATTGCCATATAGACGTTCTGAGATATATATATATATATATATATATATAGATATAGATATAGATATAGATATAGATATAGATATAGATATAGATATAGATATAGATATAGATATTATAACTCATTTATAATAAAACTATTAGTCTTTAGTTTTAAGATATTGTAGCATTTATATGTATTTAAATTTAAATCAAATTTTTTATAGTACCTACTTAGGTAGGTATATTTTGTATTATATTTTTAATTACAAGAATACCTATTATATTATATTTTCGAACTCTATGATTTATTATATTATATGTTGTTTAGTTATATAATATCATAATTTTGTAAATTAAATATAAATATATATTATTACAATTTAAAGTTGGTAAATAATTATTTTCAAATTCAAACTAATGAGAAAAAAAATAAAAATGCAAATTTTTATTTTTTTATTTTTATTAGATAATTTCATTAGCTTGATACAAGGATTCAAAATGGGTTTCCAACTCATTACCCAAAACTCGAAAAAACTTGAAACTCTTTTCTGACCCGGTACCCAAAACCCGAAAAAAATGAACCCATTTTGCTCCCTGCCTAATACCGACTATATTTTGGTATACCTACGTATACCTTTAATAATTCACAGTACTTAAATGTATTATAGGACTTCTGTATTATTTTTCATAATTTTAATTGAATTAATTATGTAGTTGTGACGTGTGAAACCCATTACAGTCTCATACAAATTAAAAATCCGAAAACAATAAGTTCATTACTTAATTTTTACTTCGTACTTCATTTTTTGAAAACTAAAAGTTAAATCATGAATCCGATAACCGAAACCCCAAAAAGACTCAAAACTTTTTTCAGACACGAAACCGGAAACCCGAAAAAACTCGAAACCGTTTTCGAACCCGCTACCCGAAACTCAAAAAATTAAGTTTGATAGCATATTATTAAATTCCGAATCCTAATTATTACTAAATCGTGCACACTATTTACATGTAGATTTTATCTTACAAAAGATAAGTTCAGTGAAATGTTTGAAATTCAGTACGAATATCGTTTTTAAATATTGGATCCCCCTCTCAGATTTCGCAATAGATTTTCACCTATGATTATTTACTACTGATACTAGTTGATGAGGTATACATATGTTATAAGAAAATATATACATTATTTTATATAGGTACCCTAATTATAGTATATATTTGTTTTTTTTCTAAACAATAAATGATAAACAACCTACTAGAATTTTGAAATCAAATTACATTTGAATTTTGAATTATTGAATTATAAAAAATTTTTCATTTAATTTATTATGTATAGTTCTGCGGAGTAAGATCAACTTAATGTGTTAAATTTTTGTATTATTGAGTATTTTTATTTTCCGCTTTCTATAAAGTTTTGGTATACATAAGAGTGTCACATCTACAGAAAAGTATATATAATGAAGTGGCAACATTGTGTTAATTGTGAAAAATTTAGCCCACTTTTGATTCTTTACATTTCAGTCTAAAATTATAATATGTACACTCACTTAAAAATATTGTTCTGCCATCGTCATCGATTTTATTACATGGCCGTATCTCAACTATTTTTCGCATTTTCAAGAAACATCGATTTTCTGTTGTAGCTTATAGGAAAGTCACAAAAAAAATATGAAATATTCTAAAAATGCATAAAAAAATCCCGAACCTATTTATGACATTTGTTTATATTTAAATTTAAGTTTAAATGATTTATTACGTAAAACCGTTTGCTGACATAATGCGTGCCAGTGAAACGTTAAAACAACATTAATTAATTTCAAAACTGCGTTCGGAGTATATTTTATATTATCTTACCTTTCTTGAGTTACCTACTTCATTAAGTACTTATGCTGCTGTTTTTATATGTATAGTCATAGAAGATTCTTATAATGCGATTAAAAATAAAATCTGATTTTAATTATGTATAACACTACAGTTTAGGTGCAATTTTATCTGAATCACTGAAAAGATGTATATTTATATTTACTCGAAAACATAAAGACATTGATAATTAATATACTTATTTTCTTCTTATTTTTTCAACATTTTTAAGAGTATTTATAATTTAATATTGATAGGTGCGCATTATATATATATATATAACATGAAATATTGAATTTAACTTCTTAATACCGATTGTAAAGGTACGAAATGACCATGTCTTATGAATAAATAAGAATTTGAAATGTTTTAACATTGATTGTAGATATAAATAGGTATTTATACATACCTATATAAAAATTTAAAAAATTCAATAAATACGTAAACACACATAAAAACAATAATACGAGATATAATATATAGTTAACAATTTTTTCAGTAAATATAAATAAAAATGGGATTTTACATTATAAAAAATGCAATAGTTCTTATGGACCTTCTTTACTATTATTATTATTACAAGCAATATAACTATATTGTATAAATAGGTATTTATACATACCTATATAAAAATTTAAAACATTCAATAAATACGTAAACACACATAAAAACAATAATACGAGATATAATATATAGTTAACAATTTGTTCAGTAAATATAAATAAAAATGGGATTTTACATTATAAAAAATGCAATAGTTCTTATGGACCTTATTTACTATTATTATTATTACATGCAATATAACTATAGGAAGGTACTTCTGGTGTTCAACACGTGTAATATCATGTAATAATACTATAGGTATATTCCTGGACAACGCATTTATTAAGTCCATTAAATTTAACGGTCTTATCTCTGCATGTGAATATTCAAGACGTGAAAGCTTTTTATTATCGTCATTTTATTCAATTTGAATGGGGTGAAACATCTTAAAAACTCTTATTTTTTATTAGTTCGCCATACTATTTTATCTCAGTCTACTGGGATTGACAAACGTGTACCCTCCTTGTACAATTATTTCTATATATAGAAATTTTAGATATTATACCGCACAATCCATTTACACCAATAATGAAAACAATATATATATTTTTTGGGATTGGAGAAACGAGTATATTAAGATAAATATGTTACATTACCAAGACTTTAAAAAAAGGAAACCATTTAGATATTTAAATAAATACATAATAATTAATGAGATGGTTTTTTTTTATGTGAAATAATTTAATTATTCCAGTATTTAACTATTATATTATATTTGATTTTAGCACAATATATTCATTAAATGATAAGTGCATTATATAATGTTTAACACTGACAAAAAAAAAAAATTACGAAGTTCAATCGGCGTAATTGTGTTATTAATAATCAATCATTAACATTGTATTGTTAATTTTCACTTTATTTAATTAATTCATATGAATAATAATACATATTGTGTAAAATTATAGTTAGATACGTTACGTATCTACAAAATTATGTCAGTAAAGAATATTTTTATTTCTTTCTACTTTTATAAAGATTTTTTTTGGTTTTGCTGATCATTAAGCATCAAATCTGCATTGATATTGTAATGGTTAATTTGGTCGGACAAATTAAAATTTTTGATTTAATATGGTAGGTATTAACTTAATAATTGAACTTTAATAAACTATTATCATTTTAGTAAGATTATATATTTATGTACACACATACATACACATAAATACACACAAACACACACACACATATATAATATATACATATGTGTGTATACATAGTAATTTTATGTTATACCATCTTAAGCTACAATAGTATGGATATAGAATTATTACGCTATTGTTATGGCAATATTTCTAAATAAATGTTTATGGTTTAATGTCCTATTCCAAATATATAAACTGTCAATATATTATATTTTCGTTACGTGTACGGAGTATAATATAAGCCATTATGTTATTCCATTTGTATACTTTTGAGTTAGGAAGGCAAATATAAAATGTCGTTTTCGACTTTTAGTGATTCACTGAAATCATCATAATACTTGATATTCAAATAGAAAAACGACTTTATACTGCAGAATATATTATGTATACCTATAGGTAACGTTAACGATTGAACCAATATAAACATGTATTATACTCTGAATTAAATTGCGACTAGTGTTTGTGTCAAATATGTTTCGATCCGTTTTGATCTAAGGTAATGTTTGTTATGTTACATAGCAAAACGTATTTATACATATGCCAAATATATTTTTATAAAGTGGTTCATATTTCATCAAATTAAACTCAATTATTGGAGAGTTTAAAGATGTATAAATAATACACGTGTAATTTTAAATAATCTAAAAATCATAATATTCCAAAAATTAATATTAATTAATAAAAATAAATGACCAAAAATAATTTAGTGTATATATGTTTTATGTATATGTATATATTAAAATATATTTGGCCGTCAAAATCATTGAATCAATTTCTTTATAAGAATATAAGACATCTGAAGTTTATGACACATCCGTCACTTACTGTAATCATTTTTAGTCGATAACATAATATTGCATATATTACTCAAAATAAATCATACAACTGGTAAATAAAATGTTTGAAGTTTGCGAATTATATATTACTTATTATAATACTAGATACTACTACCATAGATATTGAAATAAATATATTAAACTAGCTTTCTATTGTAATTTGAACGTTTTGAATTACACGCTTACAAAATAACGATTTCGTATATATTATTGCTTAAAATTATAAATAATATTCTAAGTATTATATAGTAAAATAGGTATGTAAAAGAATCTCGAACGTTTGCAGTATTTAAATATTTTCAGAAGATCGGGAAGATATATATTGAATAAAACGTTTAAACCCTCGAACACATAATAAAAAAAAAAAATCGAGTAGATACCTATATCATATAGTAACAATAATATCGTATTCTCAATTAAATTTGTTTGGAATTTAAGAACGACAATATATATTTTATATTTTATTATATAAAACCGCGTATATCGTTTATAATTTCACAAATTTTCTAATAAAACACTAGGATAGTCAAAAATAATGTTAATCTCCTACGAAAGGCATTTAATATGATATAAAAGTTGTGCAGAAAACAGTAGGTAAATAATTAATTGATAATACAAAAATATAAAAAATTATGTATATTATGTAATACTATTCTCATATAGCTAATAGGTATATTTATATATATGTATATAAAGAGAGAGAAAGAGTAGAGAATATAATTACAATTTTAACTTAGAAACCTCGTATTTTTTCCGTGTAATATCTCATAGATTTTATAATAGGTACTTAATATCTTTTAAGTTTTACGTAATTAGATTAAAATTTTTTTATTGATTTTCTTAAGATGTAAAAAAAAACTATCCAGATATAGATGGTGAAATAATTTGGTTCGTCCTGTCATCATTTTCCGAATAGAATAGTGTATCAACTGTTATTGAATATTATATTATATTGTAATTTTTAATGAAAAGAAAAATTGTTTTTTCTCTATGAAATCCATTTTAACCTACAGAATAATAATAATACTAAATGTAAATATATTTTTAAAGTGATAATTGACCTTAAATGTACATTTACAAACAAAAAAATTAATTGACATGAATAATTTATTTGTTATTTTGTTATGCTCCTACATTTATATAATAAAATATTTCATAGTAAATACGCCAAATAAAAGGTGGTTTTTCTTTACGCTCCAGGAAAGTAATGAAAAAATACTGGGAAAACGTCAAATAATGCCTCCTTAAAAGTATAAAATAGACAGAATTTGACGCCAAAAACGCATTTACTCCAAAACTTCTACCTATTTATTCTATATAAATTTACTTTCAAATAAAATAATAATAAATAAAGAAACATAATTGTAAAATCAACTTCACTCCACTCAAAATTTAAAACAATAATACCTAATAAAAAAAATGACAAAATCTTGTTTAGATTTGTTTAGTTATAATCAATTCTACCGTAGCAAAAATATTCAAGGGGATTTATTTTCTAAACATTTTGACAGCTCAAATTCTAAATTTTATCAAAAGGCATTTTAATATATTATAATAAGGTACCTATTTGTTTAAAATTAGATCCAACTGATAATTTAAATATCTTATAATTTTAAAATGTATTTTTAAATACAAATTATATCATATATTAGCAATAGATGTATTATATTACAGTAGCGGTTTTACAGGAGTGGGGGCAATTGGTGGACCCCCTTTTTTTTAAAATCTTTATTGGTTGCATTATTTTAATCTATATCACTATTGACTATAGTCTATAATGAATAATTCAAAATAAACAATTGCGATTCAAATATTTTATTTAAACCACTGGAAATGAGGTAAATGACAAAAAGTTGTTGTTAAAAATGAAAAATATCGATTTGAGAAAATCTTATTTTTGCCGTTTTTTCATCATTTTTTGGTAGTTTATCCTTTCGTATTAAAATAATATTGAGAAAATCGAAAAATGACCTTTTTAAAGTACCAAATGGATGCAATTTACCACCGGAAACAGGGTAAGTATTTAAAGATTGGAGCACTCCTTCTGAAAGACAATTTGTTACAGAGAAAAATAAAAATTAAACATTACTGTAAAACTTATTACACTCAGAATTAAAAATAATGACCAAAGAACAAGACCGAAAAAAGATTATTTTTTATTTTTTTTGGGAGGGGGGAGGGGTGAAAAAGTGTAAAAAAAAAATAATATAATACTTATCTTCAAAACATAAAAAAATGTAATCAACTTGTTTCCCATTGTGATGACTATAAAATCCAAAATTCCAAAATACTTCATTCAAAACGTGAATAAGCAAAAAAAAAAAAAGGCCATCGATTTTTTCTACCGATTGCTTTCCGTAGTTAAGGGATGAGATACGCCCCATAATCCCCAACCCCAACCCCCTCAGGATGGACCAGAACGGGATTTAAGGTGTCTAAAATTATATTTAGAATTCTAGAAGTAGTATTTATATGAAATATAAATGAAAAAACATATTTTTGCCCCCCCCCCCTGACAGTGTTTAACAAAAATCACCACTCAATGAATAACTTACCAAATTAGATGTATAGTGAATCGAATACAAAACACAATATTTTATAACTTGTTCGACTAGAAAACAAAGTAATAAAATGTCCCAATGCTATACACTAGCTAGATGCAATTTATTTTACCTATACGTTCCTAAATTAACGAGGTATTTATTTTAAGGCCAGATTTTTATTGTATAGTTACGTAAATATCACGATTTCTTTAAAGTCATAAAAGAAAATGTCAGTTTAAAGAAGAACAGTAATAAGTAATTTTTGATATTCATTCTGTCACTCAATATACGAACTAATTATTGTATATTAATTAATTATTGAAATTTTTTTCCATATTACATAATATAATTTATTACAACAATAACAAATAGTTGATTGATATTGCTACAATATATTACTTACGAGTATGCTTATACTATAAAAGATATAGAAGATAAATATAAATTATATATTTATTAGCTATTAAACAAATTCAAAAAATTACCTATTACATTTTGTTGAAAACCAAAAAAATATTAAAGTATATTTAAGATACACTGTGCCACTATATACTTAATATATTTAGGTTAAACTTGGTTCTATTTAATAATTAAGTAAAATTATATATATATATATAATTATTGTATTTCTATGCTATAGTAAAAATTGTAAAAAAATATTATTTATTTTTTAAGAATTAAAAATAAATGAATAATAAAATGTATTTTATTCCCATAAAATTAATTAAATTGAAAAGTGACTATCATAAAAATGTAATATACAGCTATATTTTAGTAGTACAGACTTTACCTAAGGTTTAGTTATTTATTTTAAGTATTTTGTTTAAAGTTTGTAATAATGTAATTGAATTTTTCACTGATTTAATTATTAATACTATTATTAAGTAGGTAATAAAATGTTGTTAGAATTTAGTTTTTTTATTTTATTGATAGATTTATTATCATGCTGTATACGATAAAACATCTCATGAGGAAAAATTAATAGATATCAATTTATCAGACACTGAATTTGATTAACTTATAAAAAATAAAATAAAATAACTATTTACCTTATTATAAACTTTAAAAAATTTAAAAATATAAAGTACCTACAGTAAACTGCAGTAATAAATGTTTGTATATGATAAAAATATTTTATTAGTTATATTTAACAAAAGATAATTTCAAATTTTTTTATATAAAAGAATGTCATTTTATTTATTTTTATTTTAAGTTTCTAAAAATGTAGAAACAAGTTTTTAATTAATTTAGATTATTTAAAGACGGTTTATATCTTGTATGATATATTATATTGTTATATTTTTTCTTTATTTATTTGAAATAGGAATTTTACATGAAATACTCATACTCTTACATATATTTTACATGGAAGTTAAACACGATTCATAGTTACATAATAATATATAATACAAAATCCAACTTTTTATTCTGATATTATGATCTAATCAATAATAAATACAATTGAATTAAAATAACTTTCTTTTAGATAAATAACAACTTAGTTAAATTAATTGATTGATATATTGACTGATATATATATACTAGTTTATAAAATTCTAATTGTCAACAAAATATAGTTTACCTTTGTTTTACTGTCCACTCGCCTCACAATACTACTCCACTTTGCTGATGGGAAGGGAAGATGTTTCGACTTTGTTTGTTTGGTTTAAAGTTTCTGCAACGGACGTTATTGTTGTCCAAAAGATCTCGGGGTCAGTCTAATTGGAGGTAGAACTATTCACCCTACTTTCACTTTACATCGTTAACCAACCGTATTTTATTCGTCGCGATCTTATCTTCCCATATCAAACTAATATTCTACCAAGGAAATTGGTCTCGGCAAACAATTATACAAAAAATCTACAATCCAATATTTTAAATTACATTTTAAAAAGACATATATATATATAGGTAGATATTATAAGATACGCTTAAAAAATAACAATTACGTGTTTTATTTTATTTATGTATGCTAAACTTTTTTCTGAATAAAAGGTGTTTGTGGAAAAAAAAAGTTTTTTATTCTAGTTGTTAGGAAATAATATTTCTATTTAGTCAATATTTTTTTTTTATTAAGCGTAAAGAAAAACTAATAATGGAAAACTATTACAAATAGAATAATATAATTATAATATCTGTAGAGATTTTTACATTATCAATATTATATATAAATTATCACAAAATATTGCATATTTTAGATTATTAATAATATATATTATTAGTGAAGTAATTTAAGCCCTACTGATACGTGACTAGCTAAATGCACGTTTTTATTATTCACTTTTATTTTATTTTATACAAAATCTTAAAATTCGAGTCAAACTTTTTTGATAATTTTAATGCTAATAACTTCATGTTGGTACCTACTATAATAAAAATAATAATAGGTTATTTTTAATTTTTCAATCTTAAATCATAAAAACACTTATAATTAATTGCATATAAAAATTAAAAACTTTGCTCAAAATCGCCTTTTAATACAATAATTTATCTTTGCATTAATATTTAACATAATACTTTTAAATTTATATCCCAATGCAAACATTTTGATATATAATTTCCGAATAAAATATACGGCTATATTAAATTCCAACCAACAGTTTATTATATATTGATATTTAAAATACAGAAAGTTCATTTTCAAATAAGTAAACAACTGTTAAGGTAAAGATTATAATGATATTTTATATTTTTACTAAAAAATAATTATGAATTAAATTGTATACATTTTTTCAAAACTATTTCTAAGTATAAAAATAGTTTCAATTTGTCTGTATATCAACTTACTACAACGAAATTATCTAGATTTATTTCAATTAATATTTCAAATGTCATAATGAGAGGACATAACATCTGTAAATTATAAATAATTATTAAATAGTAAATAATTACCATATATTAATTATTCATACTTACCTAAATGGTTATCTATGGTTAAAAAATAATAATAAACTATATAATGAATGTGAATTCATTTAATAATAGTTTAAAACGTAAAATTTAATAAATAAGTTAAATTCAATTAAAAATGGTCGACTAATAATAAAAACTAAAAATAATAAGTAAACTCCGAACGTAAAGTTGCATAAAGCAGACCATATAATAGTTGCTTGATAAAAAAAAATGTGATTTCATAAAATATGGCTTATATGATAGAAAAAAACCTATTAAAAATAATAGAACTGGAAAATTTAAAAATTTATAATTCTATATTAAATTATGATTTATAAAATATATAACAATATTTTATGTTTCATTTACTATAAGAAATCCATTAGTCTTTACGGTTTAAAGAAAATTATATGCACATATATATATTTATATTTATTAAAATACAATTATGATTACAAATTCGTTATTGCCTTAGTGTTGGAATTATTTTTTTCTTAGGTATCGATAGGTATAATTTCAAACATATAGCTTGGCAAAAAAATAGACCATATTTGGGGAATAAATCAGATTTGGAAATAGTACGCACTCGGGTTGGTTGACACGGAAGAAATGAAAAATCGGTATTAAGTAGTTTTTACAAAAAAAGGTGTGTAAAACAGATGAAACGTGATTAGAGTGAGTGCAACATTTAAGATAATATATGTCACTTGGACACCGAATGGATTACAAAAGTACTACAGAGACGAATCTAGTTTCAGTCGTGTCCATTTATAAATAACGTTTTGATTTGCTCCTTATACATTACATAGTTCCCAAAATCTGAAAAACATCCGCAAGTACAAAGGGATATTTAATTTACGATTAAACGAAATTAAACATTCCTTAGAAATTATTGTAAATAATATTGATACATACATGTTAGTATAATAATTACAAATTTTATCAATAATAATCATAAGAAAAATATGTCTATTTTATTTCATTTTATGAAATTTTTATAATAATTACCAATGTACGTAATTGTGGATTCATTATGAAAAACCATTACTGCCAAATGACGTCTAGACGGTAGGGTCTCGTTTCACCAACAATAAAAATAAAAATAATGTTCAAAATTACTTCAATTTCCAGCATTTGAATTACACGCAACACTTAAAAATAAATTTTACTATTATTACTGGATTAAAGAATATTATTGTTCTTGAATCAGTATTGATTTAAAATAATTTCTCTTAGGCAGTTTAAACTTGTAACCATTCACAAGCAATTGTTGTATACAATATTCAATTTTCTATAACAATTATTATAATGCCAATAATAATAATAATAATAATATTAATAATTTGTAGGTACAAGTTTTCATTTTGATGAAATTGATTAGATAATTATTAAATCTGCAATGTTATCTAATAACAACGTGTAGATAAATGTACTGATCATTTATCTTATCTTGATAAAATGTTTTAGCTTAGCATATTAAATGATATGTAAATTGATTAAAATGATATTAATTACAATTCATACTAGGTATATAGTATATTGTAATATGAAACACATTATCTTATATTTATACCAAAACATTCATCAAATATAATTAAACACTACATGCAATTACACAGTAATAATAAGTGTATTGAAGTCTTCTTTTTACAATAAACATTTTTTAGTTAACACCTTTTAACAAACACAAATATACAATTGATTTACACTCGGTGATGTAATATAAAAACTTTTTCAATAAAAATAAAAGCAGAATTAAGCTAGTCGTACATTTTCAATATTGGGTTTCGACATTAATAACAGTGCAATAATAGAATCGCGAAACTGAGAACAGCTGCTGGTGTATGTGTATATGATTTTATATTATAGTTCGTAAATACAGGAAAAGGCTTACCTATTCAATAAAATCATGCAGTAGATTTTCCTCATTTTTGTATATTTACATAAATAAATGTAATATATTATAGTTTATCTAAAAAAAATACACGTGGCTTTGCGGGTCACATAGACATAAGGCAACATTAAAAAAATTTGTATGCTTACAGCAAATTAGAACGAGTGTAAAGTATATTATATAATAGGGAAATATTTGAGAATTCACAGATAATCATTTGTGCGTCTATTTTAAAGTAAATCCAGTGGGATTATGTCGAGGAAGACCATCTTGGCACGAAATACTTAATTACGAAAATGGCCTTAAGTACACACCATTCGCGAGAGATAGTGCGTATCTTGAGCCAGCACGACTACCGGTAAGTGAACGCTATATTATTCAAAATGTATATATATATATATATATATATATGTATGTGGGCCACATATTTGCGGTTTACATGCATTGTAAAGGATAACTAAACACGGAATAAATTAAATAAATGTAAATCCGAATTTTATACCCTAAAGATAACCAATACTACACACGCGAAATTATATTATTATGACATAAAACAATATATAAGAAAGTCTAACCACAATTTATTCACAATATTTTAGTACCTAAACCATCTTAATGTAACTTTATATTTAAACTATCATATTATAAATCGTAATTATGATAAAACTAAAAACCCATATAAACATAATATACATTAATATTTCTAAAGTAACAAATAACTTCTGTATCAGTTAACATATGACGTGTCAGGTCTGCATTTAGGGTTTCTACATAGAAAACAATTGTGATTTAGTAATTAAGTATTTAATTCCATTTTAAAAGTATGCAAATTATATTTAGTCAATATCAGTATATTAGTCAGTTATAGTTAGTCGTTATTTTTTAAATTTTTTATATAGTCGTACAATTTTATTGATTACAAATTACAATACATAATTATTTATTGCTTTCATACATCTCATTTATATTATCTTGAAAATATCATGAATGAACTTAATTATCTATCTATTTTTGATATACCCCTGTGATACATTTAGGCACATGCATTTTGAATATTTAGTTAAAAATAATTTGTTTTATTAAATAAATACAATACAATTTTAAAAATTAATAGTTTTATATAAAATTAATCTTTTATCAATATTATTGTATAAGTTTGTATAATTCTAAGGGGCTTGTAAGTTAAAATAAAATATAAATATAAATTAAGTTAACTAATGAGAAAATTATTTTAAATATAAACTTCAAACTTTACAAGTTATTTTCGTTATGTAACGATCGAGTTAAGTTCAGTTGTATTTTAATATACAGATAATATAGAAATTCAATTAAATATGGTCTAAAAGAAAATTGAAATTTTTATTATTTTTTAGATTAAATTATATGTTTAAGAGATAGAAAAATAAATCCTAAATGGTCTAGCTTCTCTTCAAAGTATTCTCAATGAAATTTTTTAATAATTAAATCTTAGTCTAACAACCATCTAATTCCATTTTAGTGAACTAAAATTAGGAAAAGCAATTCTTCGAGTTGAATTGAGTACAATTAATTATAACTTTTAAATCCTTAAATCAAATTCTTAACCACTTATACCATCTCAAGCAAACATAGAACAAGTTAGTCAAGAATTTTCTAAACATGATAGATGCAGTCTTAATTTAATTGCTAGTAGATCCCTGAATCATCTCCTGTTGATTTTGCCTATAAAATAATATATTAAAACATTCCACATGTTACTATGATTTTTGATTCTTTCAGCCTCTGGTGTTTTATGACTCATATTTTTCATGTAATGCTGATTCATTTTCTATTTTTTTTTTTTGTTCAATATGATCACATTCATAAGATTTATAATGTTCATTTTAATATAATTATTTCTAATTCTAAACAATTATTAATTATAAAAGGTATTTTTTCAAATGTTATCTCTGATTTCTACCACCCTTTATTATATAATATTCAATGTCCTTTGCAAACTGAAATTGGTGTTATTTACATTTGCATTGTATCGACTTCAAAGCTGGTGACTATAAATCTATATCTCAGCTTATCAGTTATTTCAATTACAAATTAACATTTATGCAGTATTTAATGAACTATTGAAGTGATGTCATGCTCTCATCAATGTAATGAATACCAACGTTCTTATAAAAATCTGCGAAATTCCTAAATTTCCCTGCTCAGTATACACTACTCTAAGGATCTTGAAAATTCAAAGAAAACTTATTCACAGATCCTTTAAATTATCTAACTATATATCCAATTACAACATTTTTTATGAATTCGGAGCTAAACTGCAAACGATTATCTAAATCAAACTATAGTTTACATATAAATCTAACCAAATGTATACTATATAATTCTTCTTGTTCTTTTTGTAAAACACAGGGACTAAAATCAGCGTTTCCAATACCATCCTCAGTTCACTTTCATAATGTTGTGGCCAAAAATAGCTAAGGTCTTCTCGTAAAGAAACTTGAATTGCTTAATATTGGCAATCCCTTTTATCTTGATATAAGTACATTTTTTAAATATTCATGACACTTTATCTAATTTATTCAGTATTTCATCGGATATCCCCCAAGGAAATCATTTATGCCTTATTCTATTAAGTGTTTTCATTAATTCTATAGTAAAATATCTTTCCTGCAAAAAATGTATACTTCTTACTGATGATATTAAAATCTATCTTATAATTTACTCTAGATATGACTGTCTTCTTGTTCAATCTGAAATCACTATCTTTTACAAATATTTCATCGTATTAACCTGACTGTCAATCTTAACATTTGCATTGTATGTTCTTTTATCGGTGCCAAAGTGTAACATGCACTTTTACTTTCTAAATAGTACATTATTTGAACTGGATTCGAACATTAAGGATCATCATACTATGAGTATTATTATTCGCCATATTATTAATATCACTATTAGTAGAGATTTAATTGTTCTTAAGTTCATTAAGCACAATACAAAATTATTTATATTTAGCTCTTGTATTTTGCCTTAGTTCAATCCATTGTTTAATAAAGGATGGTCATTTGGTATTCCTGTTTAGCAAAAGACCAGTAATGTAATGAGCATATTCAAAAAAGATTCCATTTATGATTTATTTTATATTATTTTATAATTGGAATAGTTATCTCATCATAACTTCACTATCCACTCTACTTTAAATATTTAATCTATCTCTTCTCGTCATGTTGTGACGAACCTGTCTTTTATATTTTCCCTTTTAAATAGCATCCTGGATCCTTTGTATACTACTGTACTCCCTCAAACTCTACAAAGGGACTATTTTTCTTTCATTCTATCGCATATGGACGTAATCATGGTTTACGCCATATGTGTATAGCTCAATAATATGGAGTCTATATACACTAATTCATCATATATATTGTAGTTAATATATTTTTTTAACATCTAAAATTTTAAAATAAAATATTTATCTATTACCCAACGGAGGTGATTGTGGCCGTTAACCTTACGGGGTAGGCAACGCGATTTTTATCGATGATAGCCTCTGGTTTCTGGCGCAAGTATGCCATAATTACCAAACCCTTTGGTTAGCTTAATAATTAAGCTTTCTAATTTAGTAGCGATATACTTGTCGTGCTCCTTTAATATGTTAAGTTGCAAACCTGTTAAATTTTATAATAAATAAAGCATTGAAAAACTATTATTTTGAAAAAATTCCATTTAGTTCAAATGTTTGGTAATTTATATTTAGACTATTTTAAAATTTATACTTTTAAAAAATAGTTAAGTTATAATATTACATATTAAATTCTAACTAAATAGAGTTACAAATAAAATCATGGTTAATATTCTTTACTTTTAAAATTATTCAGTTTTTCATTTTCTATATTACTTATTTTAATTGATTAATCGCACAAATATTTACTTTTATAAATGTCCTTTAGAAATTTACATAATATACATTATTACAATAATCATATATTAAATTTATTAGCTTAGATAGAGTATTTATAAATTTACATTAATTATCTGTACTTATATAGGCAAATTTAAAATATTTATATATATTATATACTCCAGGCATATAAATGCAGTAGGTACATAGTAAATAATATATTGGGCGGCCGCAGAACATCTGATCACTCTTAACGGGATAAAAATACAATATGGGGTAATTTTAGTTAATATAGCTCGACTTTGAGAAACATTCCTAAATATTCCTTTAATGAAAGTGACTACCGCTAAGAAAGATTTTTTTTTTAATTTTGACCTAAAGGGGAAAAGGGGAGGGGAGGTAAATTATTATTCAACACATAGCCCAAACTACTTGTTATAGAAAGTTGGCATTTTCAGAAAATAATCCTTTAATGACATAGATAAATGAACAGAAGAAATTTCTTGAAATTCAACATTAAAGGGGAAAAAGGAAAGGGAGGTCAATTATTATCTAACGTCTAGCCAAACTATTGGTCGTAGAAAAAATTAATTAAGTAATAAAATTGTTCATGGTTGAACTGTAATTAATTTCGTAATAAGTATATAATTATAAATATAATATATAAATACTATATAATATACTAATCATGTACATACATTTATATTAATACTTACATATTTAATTTTACAATATTACAAAATATTAAATAATAAATGATTATTAATTATTGATTTTAATTTAAATATTTGTTTCTTAATAATTATAAACATTGAATAATGATTGTACATTAAATATTTTTATTCGAATATTAGTTAAATAATTACTGAATATTAATTTTGAACATGTAATTTTTAATCAAAAACCAATATATATATATTAATATTATATATTGGGAATTGTTACCCGGAATATATATTCCTATTTAAAAAAAATGTATTACACGTCCAATATATGAAAAAATAATACTTTTATAATTTATTCTGCTCAATATCAGCTATAATACTATCAAAATTATATACTTTATTTATATAATGTAAATATATTTTTCCCCTCGATGAGCTGAATATTTTTTATTAAACGTATAGTACAAGTCTGAAAAAATAGAGACATACGTAATCGTGAATGTAAATAGAAATGTTTACATCGATATTAATTTTAAACGCACATATATAACATATTCAAACATAAGAGTACAATCTGTAAAAATAATAAATTACTATTTTATTGTACATTTTAAGTGATATTAAGCTTTAAATCCTGTTATAAATTGATTTGAAAAACAAAAGGAATACATGGTATTTTGGAAAATTAAAAAAACTTTGAATAATTTTACTGAAAAACATCATGTATATTATCATATTATTTGACCTAAAATTTATTTTTATCAAAATAATTAAGTATAATATAAACTATTATACATAAATACATAATATGTATATATAATATATTATATTATATAATTGGATCCAATAACCTAATAAAAAACTCAAATTATGAAGTAATATAAATATATTAAGAGTATTCATTTTTTTGAGTCACCTAATTTATTTTCAGTTTTAAATAAATTAATAATAAACTTAGGGAAAATAAAATTGATTTTATTATGAACATTACCAAATATATATGGACGGACGACATCTTATTGGACTATAGTAGCTCATTCGTAGTCAATACGTTATTTATAAATGATTATTGGAGTATATATATTAATAAAGTATAATAAAATTTTTTTTTGATTCGTATCATATATTCAAGCAAATATACTTATTTATATATATATATATATATAAATACCCAGTTTCTACAAAATAATTTATTTTTATTTAACAAATACGTATTTCGAAAACAATGTTCTCATCTTCAGTGTTAAACAACTATTGCATTTATAATAAATTTAAACAACTACTCAGTAGTTGTTTAACACTGAAGATGAGAACATTGTTTTCGAAATACGTATTTGTTAAATAAAAACAAATTATTTTGCAGAAACTGGGTATTTATTTATATATATATAAATAATTCTACAAGTAACTCAACACCAAAATACTTATTTTTAATATAATTTTTATTTTATTATTTATAAACTACTATTAAGTATTAATTTTGCTTAAATACAATACATATAAACATATCGAATACTATATTTATTTTTTATGAAATATTGTATTGTACATAATATTATAGAAATATTTTTTGATCAAATTGAAATTCGATTAACCTATTTGTAAACATTCCAGATTATTAGAGATATTTGATAAAAATAAATCCTGTGTTGATATGTTGTGCACGCACACTATCAATTTTAAACATTATACACCTATAACAAACATTATTATATTATACTAGTACAATGGTGAAATACACATTCAAATGTGTGGTAAGGAATGGTGATACACAATATAAGCAATATAGTGTTATGTATATTGTTGCATTTTTATAAAATACACGTTGACGGCAGATATGTGCTCTACGGTCAGCAGAAACATATGTTTTAAAACGTAACTAACGGTTCTACATAACAATTAGAATATTTTTAATGAAGACGAAACATTTCACACGATCTGGGCGATATTGGGGAAATCGAAACAAATACAATAAAAATAAACCTACGTGCTCGGCGCCAGAAAATTCAAATAGATTTTAAATCTCAAAGACTACACGCACACCAAATATTATACTCACACAAAATAAGATATATAGACCAATCGAAAAATAAACCGTTCCTTTACACGATATACCGACTTCATAGTATATTCCAGGCGCCGGCCCTTTTATAGAAATACGCATACGGGACACACGAAGTTCTAACAGTAAAAATGTAATAATGTAAGGACATCGAAAAACGGCCACAAGTATTTTTTAATCTTTATTCAAAAAATGGATATAGCGGAGCGTTCATTGAATAGATCATACACACATGCTGCCAAATAAACCGCTATTTATATAACTCGCATTTCCTTCCAGCCCTCTCACTAGTCCAAATGAACGTCGCGCATATTCATAATATTTGGATTCTAACGGCACTTTTACGTTATATTGACCAAAGGTAATTGTGAGATGATCTCTTGCTCACCAGTGTGCATGCTCTACTCACTACATATGACTACAAGAGATTTTCTGCTGCCCGGATGAGACCATTTTCCATCGATCACAAGCATCAAATCTTCGTGTTTTTATATTTTATATCTCTCGACGTATTATACACTCAACCAATTCTTTGGCTCGTAGCGCATAGTACGTTTATAAAATAAAATAAAATGCGTACCAAAATTGGCAATTGTGCCAATAGAATATATTAAAATATTCTTTCTTAATATTATACCATTGCAATCTTCTGGTATAAGTACATCAGATAGAAATCGAAATAATTTAATTGACTATTTAATATTTTAACATCAACTTTATTTAATTCGATTCAATTCACAATAAGACGTATTATTTCAAATTAAACGAATTTAATCCAACAATAGATAATAACAAACTATGTCCAAATATCTCTTTTCTCAATTCTGTGAAAAAATCGTTTGACTTGCTCACTCAAACAGGTCAGTTATAAGATGAATACTCGTATATATATGATTTACATAAGGGGGCGAATATACCTCTTTGTATGATAGATTATTATTAGTATTTAAAATGAATACGTATAATTCATAAATACATTTTTATTTCACTAGATTACTTATGTATGGTTTTTAAAGCAAAAGTATATAATTTGTATGATTCGTTAAACTCAATTACCTATGTACTTAAAAAATTAAACCTATTATGCTAATTAATTCAATAATATTGATTAAAGACAATATAAACATGATAAAATAGCATTAGAATTTAAAATAATGAAAAAAACAGGAAATCTATAAAATTCGTGTATTAATTGTTCTATATTGTATGAATTATGTTTGTAACTGATTAAGTTTCGAATATTAGACAAGTATTATTGTAAAAATTCGAATATTATTATCATAATATAATATAGTCTAAATAGTTATCTCTATAGAAGTAAATTTTAAATCAAATATCTACCTAATGTTTTAAAACACATGTTAAAACTTTTTAAATGAAATATCTATCATTTAAAAATATAGTTTTGTGGGTAAACTCGGGAGAAAGTAATATAAGATATAAATTTTTGTCACATATACGTGATCACGTCCTGACCATTTAGCAAATCGTCCTTCCCCGCATCACCGTAACTCCAAAACGACACTGATTCTCGGACCATCCGAAGTTATATTACATTTTGGTTGTAAACAAGACGACGAACTGGACTATGGGAACCACAGAACATCTGCAAATAGCAACCGGATACCTAATTTTTATTCGTCTGTTCGACAGAATATTGATCAGAAAATATTGTATTACATTGCGCCAGCAAAGGGCATCTCGGTTTCACTTAAAATCATAGACAGGGGTAAGCATTTTTAAACGGCACCAAGTTAAATCAATCGATCATTGTCGTTGACATTCTATACAGTCGAATAACAAAATATCTACTACAATAATGTTTTTTTAATATTTCACATAAAATTACTCTTGACATATTAATATGCTGTATGGGAAAGAGCAATATATTTATAGTCGTTAATTTATTCGTTATTATCTTTTAGTTTTTACATATTATTGATTCTGATGGATCAGACTGAATAAATCTGAATGATTTTAATGCAGCTTACATTGATTTTCTTGGGAAAAACTAGGTAAGTCCGATTTTTGTTTTCAAAAACGATTTTATCTGCATTAACATAATATATGTATATCAAACTATTCTTGATTTTTTCGTAGTATTTTACAAAATATATTTTAGATACAAACTAAAAATAAAAATTATCCAAGAAAATATAACTGGTAAACAAATGAAAAATATTTATACGGTATATATAAATAACTATTATTATATATTACATTACTTTTATTTATAAAATTAATTAGAAATCTACTGTGCCCACCATGCTATTGTCTAACGTAAGTTCGTTTTTTGATCATTTGTCCTTTAAACATTTCACTACTATAATATCAGTTAAGACGATAACAAAATAATTGTTCTATAATAGAATTCATATTAGTTATATTAAATATATAACTATTCATTAATTAGTAAAACTGAATAGTTATTATTTAGTACTAAAATTTAGTACCAAATAAAAACTTCTTTATTTTTTAATTAAAAAACGATATTTTATAATTACATTTCATAAAAAATAGTATTTTTATTATACTATGATTAATCGTAGATATATTATACACAAGCATATGATGATATTTTTAGTTATATAATACTATAAAGGACTAACAACGGTTTATAATATTTTGAACATTTCAATTTAAATAAATTAAAAATTAAATCGATGTTTGATGTATTTTTTTCATCGGATTATTTCATTACATTATACATTAAATGTAAACAATATTGACTTTGAGCTATAATTATTATTTATTTATTCAAATTATTAAATATTTTTGATATTATCTCGTGTATATTATTTATAACTATTATTAAAAGCAGATGCAATGAATAATGAATTATTTAAGATTACATTTTTTTTCTAAGAGAAATAAGCAGATGAATAATATATTTAAAATCTGTTAGACAATGGAAGTCGCGCAGAATACTAAGCTGTTAACCCAGCCACATACTTCACATCCGACTTAAGGGATAATGACTAAGTTGATAGAATATTAAAAATATTATAAACAAAAAAAATAATTACCAATGGTCTTATAGTTTAGTTTCAAAATTCTATATAAAGAACAATTGCGATATATTTTCAATATATTGTGTACAACTTTCCGATATACCTATATTTTTTTCAATCTCCATAATACCCTGTAATAATATAATTCGAAAAATGATTTTTAAACAGTGATCTTGCTTCAACTGATACTTGGTTGAATAATACCATGATCATTGTTAAAAATGGTATAAACATAAATACTTAAATAATTGTTAATACCATAGGTACAAATATTATAATCAGTATATTTACAATAAATTAATAAATATAAATACTTATATTAAATTATATATGTTTGGAATAAGGGACGAATTCGTAGAGGTCGAAAACATACATAGAAAAACTTACCCTAAAGCTTTTTCCAATACTATTGTTCTTATCGAATTTCCGAAGTTCGCACAACTTCAGATAGCCTCGAGTCTAACCACGCGACTACTGTACGGAATGAATAAAATAAGTGAGGAGAGCTTAACACTGAAAAAAGCAATGGTACGATTTTAAAAAATGTTTAATTCTGCACAAAAACTTTTACGATTTTTTCAGACATATTTAAGTAGATAGATTTACATGTTTGGAACACAAATTCGTAAATATTTTTAGAAGATATATTATGTTCGGTTCTTCAATCCAAAATACATAATTATGATTTTCCAATCACGTTTATTTATTCTGTTCTGAAATTGTACTCGTATATGGTATGAGAATATAGTTTTGATATTCTCCTCGTGCAAAATATCCTCATAATAATAGATAATATACCTACAATCTTACATACTATATATGTGCGTACGTATGTGCATATATAATTCATTCGCGCCGTGGGAACGAAATTCTTGTGATGGCATCAACAATGGGAATACTAATAATAATAATAATAATAATAATAATAATAATAATAATAATAATAATAACAATAATAATAATAATAATAATAATAATAATAATAATAATAACAATAATAATAATAATAATAATAATAACAATAATAATAATAATAATAATAATAATAATAATAATAATAATATTAACAATAATAATA
>JAIPRL010001348.1:39964-77394 GCA_025469235.1 Pemphigus obesinymphae | reverse complement strand
GAGTGGAGTTACTAGAGAGGATAAAATAAGGAATGAGTATATCAGAGGTAGTATAGGGTTAGCTTCGATAGTAGACAAAATGAGAGAGAATAGATTAAGATGGCTCGGGCATGTATTAAGGAGGGAAAAGACTGAGGCAGTAAGATTAGTAAGGGAAATTTATGTTGTTGGTAAGAGGGGGAGAGGAAGACTGAAAAAGAGATGGGGGATGTGATGGCGAGTGATATGAGGAAGGTGGAAGTAAGTGAAGAAGATGCGGGAGATAAAGTTAAGTGGAAGTGTAGGACCAGGGTGGCCGAACCCAAATAGTTGGAAGAGAAGGCGAAGGAGAAGAAGAAGATTATCGTCGCTAGAAAAATATTTTCCAGAGAGTAAAGATATAAAATTTATCTAATGATATAATTGTGTTAAAAATATGTTTTTAATCAACAATAAACCCAAAGATTTATCTATAACGAGAGTATGAAGAATTTATTAAAATAACCACCGATTCATCTTTAAAAACTTTATTTGATAAAATATCATTAACAGATTCTTAGTGCAGTAGCAGTATTATTAACGAATATCGATCTCTAGCTAAAAAAAGCTATATTGGCACTTCTTCCTTTTGCAACAACATATCTGTGTGAAACCGGATTTTCATCATATGCATCAACGAAAACAAAATATCTCAAAAAATTAGATGTTGAAGCATACGTGTGCATCCAACTCTCATCTATTAAGCCAAATATTAAAATATTGGTCAATAAAAAAAGCCAACATTATGGATCACATTAAAATCACTAAATATTGAAATTTATAAATGACTAAAATAATATATTCTTTTTTTCCTATTACATTAATTAAATAATTTGTATATATTCATATTTTACAAAAAAAAAAAAATAAAAAAAAAAGCAAATCATTAACAATTGTCATAATTTTTTATGAATTAGTGTTGTATCAAATAGACATTTCTGATTTTTGTGGCTCCGTAAGTTTTTTTAGAAACATAAGGGCTCGGCGAACAAAAAAGTTCGAGAACCGCTGCACTATATAATCAAAATTTTCAAGATAAAAATATTATGTATCAGTATGTACTTAAATTAACTTAGCTGTTCAAAAGCATTTTGGTACATTCATATTTGATACGTATCTCCCCTTATTGGATCAGACCTTGGTATGTATCTGTATGAATCAAAACATCAATATTTCACGATACATGGAACTAATAATTCTCCTGAAGTTCTTCAATACTTGTAATATTACTTATTGTGAAAATAATGATTCAAACCTATCTATATTTAAACCATTCAGTAATAGTTTTAAAATATAATTTTAACTTCTTGGCTTGGTTATATAAGTACATTATGGATTAATTTACTAATCTGTGGGCATAACACAAAGTTACAATGTTACATAATATTATAATATAAATAATTAATCTTTAGATTTTTTTTTATAATGTTCATCATTTCTAGGATTTAAAACTACGCCAAAAGCTGAGTGAAAAAGTATCCGATTATTTTTACAGTATAAAAATATGGGTGAATATTTTAATTAAGCAACAAAAACAAAATGACGAGATATACAGATTGTACATGGTCATTGGTTACATGTTTGAAAAGATTTCACCTTTAATCTATACCAAAGTTTGAAGCACTCTCTGTCTATATAATTGAAAAAAATGTATATGATCAGTTCTGACTTTCATGTCATATTTTGTTCAAGGGTAAACCAAATACAATTCTACAAGAATTATTGGATTCTATGCTACTAGGTGTGACTGCGAGGAGTCCCAATTCCAAGATACATCCGAGTGTGGTAACTGCCCTTCTTTCTAGTCTACATCGTTACCTTATCGGATTGTTTCGTCTGAGTTAGTATACAAATTACACTAGATCTATACTTAAAATATAGTAATTAAGAGGATGTGATACCCACAATTGTTCTCTGTCTAATAGGCAATATAGCAAAAATACACTATACAAAACAATGAATATAAATATTTTACATTAGAGCTAAAATGCCTATTAGTAATTTGAAACACTACTTCTTTGTTAAACAATAATTTTCCCATTAGACAAGACAACAAATGAAGGTATCACATTATCTTATATATATTATAAAAAATGAATATGTGCCAAAAGTATTAAAAAAAAAATTATACATTTATAAGTAACAACTATAGTATATTCAAAATGAGATCAGGAGATGGAGGCCAACTTGTGCACAGGGGAGTGGCTTCGTTCCGTGCTTTTGTCTCACATACCACCGTTTACGGGAGCTTTGTATCATTATAGTATTGACAACGAAAGTAAACACATAATTTAAAATGCATTGTGCCTACTCGGTGATCTGCGCACGATGCGATGTAATGTATTATTTCATACGACGTAGTCAGTACACCAGTCCATGCCATATATTAAACGGTCTTGGTGAGGGAACTGATTGACGTCATATGACCAAAGCCGATGATAACATGTTGCCGTCGTCTAATGATCTCATTTTGAATCGACTATAGTTTGGTAGGTCATCAGATTACATATGGAAATAAAAACTGAAAAAATTAATAAACAATAATACATAGAATATTATATTTATAATAAGAAACAAATTTTTAAAGGATGTCTAGTAACATAGATATATTAAAACAGTTGTTAGAAAATGTATCGTCTAATGTGTATTGGTAAATATCATCTTTAAAATCTGTTTGTATATTTAAAATATAATTAAAACTAGGTATTATGTTTTACTTCATTATAAATGAGTAATTCGTCTAATACTGAATTAACATACATATTTTTATAGTTATTTAACAGTATTAAATCTTTTTCTTTATTGAAATATATAATATTAAGATTACATTCTAAGACGTGCTTAGCAAAATTAGATTTATATTTTGTATATTCTTTTTTATAATATATTGTTTTATAAGAATATTGAATAAAATATTAATATTAATTTTTAATTTTAAAAATTAATTTTTTTCTGCATTTTCAATGCTACAATAGCAATAACATTTAACAAAAATAAGATTATAGTGCTTAATAAATATATATATATTTTAGATTACAAACTTCCAAGTTTGTGTGTGTGTATATATATATATGTTTAATTTAAACTGTAAATTTAATTTTAGATTCTGAGCATGTTTATTTTCTTTTTTCTGTTAAAATTTTTTTTACGAGGATGCTCTTAATCTTTACAAGCTTACCTTATTTTTTTAATTTTTATAGATCCAAAGACAGATCAGTATATTACTCGTAGTCTTCGTGAGCTGATTTCCATATACTTCCCTAAAATTTTGGTTGTAATTAAATCATCTGATGAATTGCCTTTATTAAAATTCTTTGAACAAAAACCAGACAACACAATACCTGAACGTGCCTTGTTATTAGAATTAATTGTCTCGACCTTTTTAAGTAAACGCAATCGAACACCTGACAGCAGTGTTGCACAAGTAAATATTTAATTTATTTTTTATTTTAATTAAATTCATTTGTCAAATGTTAATAGGTTTTAGAATATATAAATAATATTATAAAAATAAATCGTAACAACACATTTGCAATAAAATCAATTATTCAGCATTCATTGATGCGTATTTGTTCAGTATCTATGTTCTGCGAAGATGCCAATATTTGTAAACGAAAAATTAATGAAATTATTAGTTCATTTGTTAGCATAAGTGTATCACAATCTAATGATGAAATTAAGTATGTTTTATATTTTCATTCAATATTAAGTCTAATACTCCAAAGTATTTGTAATGTATCGTTTTTGTTTAGAAATGAAATCATAACATCACTAAACACTCTTTGTCAAGAACATTTAGCATTTTCTTCAAAATTGGTCTTCGATTTCTTCGATAATATGATCAATCTTTCACCAGATATTGTGACTTGTTTTTTACCCAAACTCATAGAAAATATAGAAAAAGTTGAATGGAAAAGAGGCATTGGTTCAGATTTTACTCTAAGGTAGTATACACTAGCACATATATTTTTCCTAAAAAGACCTTCAATCTGACCTCGAAACAGCAGTCCAATAATTATTTTCTTTATATATATAATTTATACAGCTCCTTTTCTCCTAACTGTTTGGAGTCAACCACGCACCATTCTCCACTTCCACTTAATTTGATCACTCATGCATCCTACTCACTTCAATTTTTGAACATAACTTATAATTCAAATTTATATTACACTTTATTTTTCAGAAAAGGCTTGGAGAGAATTCAAATAAAACTTGGCAAAACATAAAAATTGTACATCATTCTTTATATTATTAAAAATGATCATTATAAGATTTTATAATAATTTAATAATGAAGCAGTATTTATTTAAATATTTTTCCCTGGTTGAAAGGTTTGCCATCCTTATCCTTTGCTGTCCATGCAAAGTACTCGCTGACCAACTTCTTTGTTTCTTCAGTGGTGGCATCTAATTTCTTCCATGTATAAACATCATAATCGACTTTCCAATCATTACTCAACTAAAATAATACCAATTATTATTATATTAATATTTGAAAAGCTTAACTAGTATAATGCACGTCTACCTCAAAGGCAAGGTCTTGGCCCCTCCAAACCCAAACGCCAGAAATAGAGCTATCTCCTTCAGTACCAAAAAGACATACAGATGCAAACGCTTGCTTACGCATCTTATCCAATCTCTGGTACATTCCTAATGAAATAAATACATATTATTTAATAGTAATAATATCTTGGTTAAAATTATTTACGTTTCTATTCTATAGGCAAATTAATCTAAATATTTTTTTAAATAATAAAACTTTTTTATCACGTTTGTAATAGTGTGTCATCTTCATATAGCATTTATTTATGGATTAGATGTGGTGTTAGAATTATGTTTACCACAAAAACTGAGCATTGCCAAAACAAAAATGTATTTAAGGTACCAAAATCTTGAATATATATAATATAGACGTGCGAGGATCAACAATTTTCAGCCTGGTCGGCCCAACAAGTGTTAAAAAACTAGGTCCAGTCCAAGCATCTTTTTATACTCCTTGTTTTTAAGGTATTTAATTTATTACTTATACCTACTTAACATACATTACTACCGCTACTTAAAAAAAAAAATCTATGCCCAGATATAAATTTTTGTTTCGAAATCCAGCCTAGGTCGAAAAATTATACAAAAAAAAAAAAATCCCAATCTGGCCCTTTCTTCTTTTTATCCAAGGCCCATCGCAGGTCTTTAATATATAATCATTATATAATATGAGTTGATAATTCAAGCTTTTAACTTGAATAATTAAATATTTTCCAGACCCAGTTATTAACCATTGCCAAATAAACTTCTGTGTGAAAGTGTTTGAAATACAAGACTTAAAATGTTATTATAATGAAAATAATAATAATTTAAGCCCTAGTTTTTCAATGTAAAAGTCAATAATGATTAATAATAGACCATGGAATAACTGAAAGGTTAAATACTTTTAAATTTTCAGTTATAACCACTGTAAGGAATAAGCATTATCTCAATATTTAAAAACAAATAAATATCTATTTTTCTTAAAAAACTCAAGACACATTAGATTAAAAAACCATGACTATTATACAGAAACAGTAAACAACATGAAATCCAATTAAGTTATTTTAATAAAAAGTTAATTATTATATTAAATAACTTACCGGAAATAAGATTACAACTCATGAACACCTTTTGTAGTTCATTGTTGTATTTATATTCACCAAACCAAATTGAATAGTTCTCTTTGTCAAAGTGCTCCCAGAAGTAAGCAATAGACTTAGATTCTTCTTCATTGCTGTACACTCTCTTAAATTCATCCATGTTGAATGTTCTAATAAAATAAAATAAATCAAAACAAATACTATTGACTTATAGACACAAATAACACATACCCTTTGGGAAGAGCATCAAAGGGATTACTGGACTTTGGCTCAGCAGCTAAGATAAGGTCAGCTGCATCTGGTTCTTCTTCAGCAGTCTCTTCTTTGGGTGCTGCTTTCTTAGGTTCAGGTGCTTTCTTGGGCGCTTTTTCTTTTTTGGCCTGTGGCTTTTTATCTCCAGATCCGCTAAGTTCAGCATAAGTTTTCTGGTTGAATTCAGCACTCTTCTGACAGTACTCAAACTTGCCAATAACTTTAACTACTTTTGGTTGGTTAACGAGGGTATCGAACCATCTATTGACGTTTATATATGGTTTACTAAAATTAAAAAAAAAAATTAAAATAAAAACCAAAATTAAAGAAAAAGATTAGATATTTTAAACACGACCCAAAAATGTGCTCTTGACTACTTTCAGACTATGGTCGTGAGAATAAAATTTGGCTGTTGACAAATGTGTTGGCAACTATTTTTTTCTGATAAGGAGGGGTTCTCAAACACTCTTAAAGTGCATGTCACAGTCTGTGTACAACGACGTCTGTCTAACTACACTGTTTTATAGAACTCTATTATTTCCCTTTTAGGTATGTTCTGGGTACTAATGGAACCTTTTGGCAAAATTGTAGTTTTATTTTTGGGGGGTTGTAGAACATTATTAGGATTTTGGAGTGTATCAATAAAAACTATTTTAGATTACCCTGACGAAAATAAATCCTAGGGGCGTTCACATTAATGGCCATTTTTCATTCTTCCAACTATAGGCCCATTTTCAGTAATGTGAAGTAAAATGTCTAATGCACAAAACTTAATTGAATATTGTATATAAAGTACATTGTGCTTACTATGTTATATGTGTGAATAAACCAAATGGTCATAGGAACTACTAAATTAGTTTAAAAAAATAAAACGAGCAAGCCAACAACACAACATCATAGTATAGAGTATAAATGTCAATTACATAGGCCCGTCTGACAAGTAATTAAAATTTTATCAGATCAATACTTTGTAATATATTAATATACCTCGTTTTGTTACAAATTAGACGATTTAATAACGAATAATTTGCCTTTGATTGAGGTTGCTAAAAAAAAAAAAAAAACCAATCTTATTTACCGAAATTCTGGATTCACAACATGCTGATATAACTGAAGTAAAGAACAAGCTACTGTGATATCAGCTAATGTAATGCGTTCACCAACCAAGTAAGTTTTTGTTTGTAAATAATTGTTCAAGTATCCCAAAATTCCTTTAACATCTTCAATAGCCCTATCGACAGACTAAAAAAAAATCATATGAAGTATTAGATATTTCAATGCAATCAAATATAGTAAAATGATTTAACCTTACCGATTTGTTAAATTGGGCAACACTAAGAGACGGATAAACCCAAGCATAAGATGCTGGCAAGATTTCATTGTCAGCATAGCTGGTAAATTGTTGTACTAGCGCTTTTTCATATGGAGTAGACCCTTTA
Source organism: Pemphigus obesinymphae (assembly GCA_025469235.1). Classification (NCBI taxonomy): domain Eukaryota; kingdom Metazoa; phylum Arthropoda; class Insecta; order Hemiptera; family Aphididae; genus Pemphigus; species Pemphigus obesinymphae. Next base: position 70,062 of record JAIPRL010001348.1, on the reverse strand, counting down.
AGTTGTTCACTGGACACTGATAAATTAAATAATAATTTTAAAACATTATAACAGCAAATAAATTGTTTATATTTTACAATCTACTACTTGGATTACCAACTACCACAACCAACAAATTAGATACAACATAATAAGTATTATTTTTAATATTAAAAATTAATAAGCTAAGGAACATATAAAGGTGCATCCACACTTGAGCAAATTTGTGTGTGCATTGTATTTTGTACTTTTAACTATTTTTACTTGTAACTTTTGTGCACCAAAAATTAGACAAGTTTGGATAGGGCAAAAGATGCCATTTTATCCATACCTGGTCATATGCGTTGTGCATCAATTGAACAAACAATAAGCATAAAAATTCAATACACAAATTAGCCTAGTGGATGCACTTCAAGGGAATAAGTCATTAATACTAAGTACACTAACATTCCAACATACCAATTCCTCTTTTTAATTATTTTTTTTTGTTTATTATTATCAATTTAAATAATTTAAATCTATAATTCTCAATTTAAAAAAAAAGAAATCGTAGATATTTCCTTTTACCTGTGTACAATCCAATAAATTTAAATAGCCTAAGTGCCTACCTATATATTAAAATATTAAATTAAAAGTATTTTTAAAAACGTAATTAACAGCTGTTGGTAAGTTTTCTTAAAATAATGGGAAAAATCTATTAGAATTGCTATATATTATTTACAAGTATGGTATACTAACTTACCAAAATAGGCAATGGCATTGCTTTCGGTCAAATATTCCTTATTTTTCGACTCGAATGCTGGTACCTGAGCATAAGTAACGTTAATAATTTATTTAATTTTAAAATTTTTATTTGATCAACAGAGATAGGTTTACCAACGGGTCGGCCGACGACAGAGACGGCCAACACTAACTATAAGTAGTGTCAATTTATTCACCTTTCCTTGGGGGAACTTTTTCAGGAAATCCTCCTGCTTGTTGGTGACACCAAATTCGAAAGCCGGGTCGACCTTGACATCAGCTCCGCTATATTGAGCTGCAATTAATGCCTTGTACGCCCTGAAGTTGTTCAAATACGTGTACAGGGTCTGAAAAATAACACTGTGACTGCGATGCCAACTGGATGGACGGGATAAACCCGGATACGGAGCTTTCACTTACGCCTGATGTCATTTTTTTGCTGTGTGTATACTCGTATGTGTTCACGACGGCCGGACAGAGATAAAAGAAAGAACCCAACGAAAAAAGAACCGTACTTTGGGCCGGTTACAATAAACGAATAAACGTGATTGGTCGGACCGTCGTGGAGGAAAAAATGGACGTGGCCGGCAATTCACATTAGTTGGAGAGAGACGGTTGCAGGTTTCGTGAATAGGACGGCATGTGCCGTGGCGCAACCAATGACCGAATTTCGGTATCCGACGTCATGTGATAATATCTATTTGTACCGGTTGGTTAACCTTACCGGTTACCCGTACGTGACCACAAATCAGCTGTTATCATCTGTTATCAAAATCGATATTTTGTTATTTGTGTAAATACCTATGTGTAAGCCATAGAGTTAGTAGGCTCCATAGAGAAAAACCACGGAAAATAAAAGTTCTCCCCCACCTAATACGTATACACACACAAACGCACTGTGTTCTGTATACACACTAAATTCTCGAACTACGCGACCAAAAGAAGCAAGCTTTTAGGAATTTTTTTGCATATTAACAGACTTTACCGTTACTTGTTTATTCTTGTTATTTACGTAATTCATCAAAAATGGTAAGTAATCCACAATGCGCTTGAATGAACAAAAGAGTCCAAACAATAATTTTAAACTTTTATCTACTTTTACAGGGAAACGAGAATTCGCTGCCAATGGAACTATGCTCAAACTGTTAGTAGTGTGAAGTGTTTTTTGTGTACTTTTCTCCGTTTTTGCGTTTTGCATATTACTATATTGTTTTTTTTTTCTGCCTCCATTAGTTGACGCTGATGAAATTAGGCGTTTGGGTAAACGGTTCCGTAAACTCGACTTAGACAACTCTGGTGCGTTAAGCTTGGACGAGTTTCTATCACTGCCCGAACTTCAACAAAATCCACTTGTGCAGAGAGTTATTGACATATTTGATGAAGATGGCAACGGTGAAGTAGATTTTAAAGGTATAATGATTACATCTAGATTGAGTTAGATGTTTTTTTTTAACAATTTATTTTCTTCAGAATTTATACAAGGAGTGTCTCAATTCAGTGTTAAGGGGGACAAAGAATCTAAGTTGCGTTTCGCATTTCGAATCTATGATATGGATAATGATGGATACATATCAAATGGTGAATTATTTCAGGTATATACAATTGAGTTTAATATTTATTTTTAGAACAGTCATCAAATTTGTTTATATGATAGTCCAATTTTTAATTATTTTACTTGTCCCTCCTCATTATAATTTTTACCGACTTGGACAGCAAGTTGAATCGCTGAAAAATCCCATAAAAATACAGTGTCACATTAACATTTTATAAGTTTTACGATGTCATTATATTATCTGGTCTTGTAACAGTTTTCACATATCTTGTGGTATCCCCTAGTGGATTTTTTTCATTTTATAGTATAAAATAATTCAATGGTTATATTTATGTTATAAATTTGGTATGTATTAATGTCTACATGTTACCCATCTTTGTGTTGAAATGTAGAAATATTTCATAATTTTTTTTTTGTTTTTTTTTTTTTTTTTTTTATCTATTTTATGAAAAAATTTCATTCTCATTTTAAAAATTTTCCTTTTTTGATGCATATATGTTTTTTTTCTAATAGCTAGTAAGTAATCTTTAAATATGTTTACTTCATTTTTAGGTTTTAAAAATGATGGTGGGAAACAATTTAAAAGATACTCAACTTCAGCAAATTGTTGATAAAACAATATTGTTTGCTGACAAAGATGAAGATGGCAAGATTAATTTTGAAGAATTCTGCTCTGTTGTTGGAAATACAGATATACACAAAAAGATGGTTGTTGACGTTTAAGTTTACCCTACTCAAGTCAATATTAACAGTAATATTCAACAACAAACTATATATATAAAATCTCATTTCCCCAAATATTAAACATTTTTAGTATCTTCCAGCGTTGTTAGACGCTCATTAAATCATCATCGTTACTGAAAATTTCTCATTATTGTTGCTTTTCTTTTTAAACATAAGCACTATATATCTTCCATCATTCTATAGTGAGTTTATTACCTACAAATATAGTAGTCTCGATAACCTGGCACTCTTAGTAATCTGGTATTTTTAGTTTATTTTTGAGTAATTATTTGTAAATGTGTAACCTCGTTAATAATTCAATATAATTTAATCTTCCGATGATATTGTTGCAATTTCTACCAAAATTATAAGTCGGTGATAATAATTATATTTACCTGTATAAATTGTACCTTTTCATGACAACTAATCAATAATCATTAAGATCTAAACATTTTATTTTTTATTTGATTTCTGTTTAAATTTCTAATTTTTTCTATAAACCGTCAGTACTATGCTCCCATTTATGCTGGATTATCAAGACTACTATGTATATTTTATATTTATTCATTCATACTCAGACCTGTATTTAAGGGGGTCTCGAGAAGTCATTACCCCAGAAGTATATTTACGTTGCAGCGAATAATACAGAAACACTTAGTTTTGGTTCCAAAATGATATAATGTAATATGACTTTTTATTATCAACTTGTATACTACATTGTATAAATACAGTCTTGTTCATACCTATTTAAACTTACACTTAACACGCTACATACATATTTGTGTTATACAAATAGATAATTATTGTTGTATTTTAATATTCTTTATTAGTTGTAATATGTCTGTATGTGTTCAGTTGTTTTGTGTACAATGAAAAAGTTCTAAGTGATGAACCAGTAAGAGCTTTTATTGAGTTTAAGGTCTACTTTAATCTATTGATCTACCATCATTTATAACTAGCAATTTATATTATTAATTTCAATTAATGGATTTGAAAATGTGGTTTAATTAATACAAAAATTAAAAAAAAATTGAAAGTACCTACTTATAGTATAAATTAAATTCAAAGATAAATATTTAAGGAAAAAAATACATTTTAATGGTCATTGTAGAAAAATATTATTTTTATTTAAGTTAGTGTTAACTGTCAAACATATCGATATAAAAATAATTAATATATATATTATGTATGGTGGATGATAGATTCAATGATAACTCCAGAAAAATAGTATAAATAAAGACATTTGTTCATTATTGTACAGAATGTATCATAATCATAATGTATAATTGCTAACGGTTGGCGCTGAAAAGATGATAATAATAATGGATTTCCAATTTTTATTTTATTAATCTTTGTACTTTATTATTATATTTATATTTATAAATGTTTGATAGTTCAATGATAAAGTGAATGAGAACATATTTTTTGTTTCAATTTGAAGGAAATTGGATTCATTTTGTTAAATTAAGATTTCATTATTTTAGAACTGTTTTATTTAAGCATATTTAACTATTTCAAATTGAAAATAAGAATTTATTTCATTTATTTTACAAAGAAAATAATATAATTATAATAAAACTTTTTAGTAAAATTTAATTTATAAATCATTGATCTATTTTATATAAATTATTATAAACTTTAAAGTGCCAATAGTATTCGAATGAAAATAAAAGTTAACAGTCTAGTCAATTTTTTGAGCTTTTCAGATTTGATGCACACCATTAATTGTTCATGTTTATTATGATTGCATATAGCCTGATATTAATTATATTTACAGACCTATTTAAATTGTTGTAACTCTTTGTTTTTTTTTTTTTTTTTTAATTTTAATCAAAATGTTTAATATTATTACAAATAAAAATAAATTGTTGATTATACTTATTTATTATATTATATATTTCTATATTACTAGCACTGCTACTTTTAAGTACAGTTTTTACTTATGTATGTACATTAAAAATCTTGGTATCTATAAATAAATAAGACTTCTATGTTCATATTGTGTATTACTAAATAAAATTAATAACCATTAATATTTGTATTATTAATTTAAATTTATTTATCTATGCACTATTATCAGCGGCTTATTTAGAGAAATTGTTTAAGAGTGGATGAAATAATTTATCATACGGTAACCAATAGGGGGCAAATCCCCCCACACCCCCATCAATTATTATATTAAATCTAAATGTTTTAAATGCTTATAAACTAACTCAAATATATATGATCAGTTTTTTTTAACATTGTTTTGTATTTTTTTTTTTATATACCTATTTTTTTGTAAAAAGCTAAAAGTAATTTATTATTTAAAATAAACAGTTATTAAAAGTAATATATATATATATAATACATATATATATAAGCAGTTAAAATAACATAATAGTGTTTTCAGACTTGCCTTAAAAATTATACGTTTTAGACTTTTATAATTCTATTGATACAATTAACTAGTTCAATAAACTAAATTCACTAAAAAAAATTAACACAATCTACGATTAATAATAATTAAAAACAAAATGTCTGAACGTTTTGTTGATGAAAATGATATAAATTATATATGTAATAATATAAATATTGTTTATGACACAATGTCGCATTGTCGATTGTATCATTGTATAGCTAGAGACATAGATGTATGTTGCAGGGTAACGGTTCACGAATACAGTGCAGGCGTGCGGTAGCAGTTATGTATATTCTATAAATAAATCTATAGAATTTGTAAAACACATAGATAATAAAGGAAATCCATTCCTATATTGTTCCTCAATTCCACACAGGTAATATGAATTAAGTATATCATGTTATGGTTTTTATTTTATTTTTTATGGAAATATATATTATCCCCCCTCCCTTAAGCATATATTTTTTTATTTTACTATATATTTCCAATAAAAAAAAAAATAAAAATCCGAAGTACAAGGGGGGGGGGGATCTATCTCACAAATCAACCCCGTAAATACATCACTGACTAGTATAGTACAGAAGAGTATCAAAATACAAATTCAAATAATATTGATAATGTTATTAATGCATGCCATTTCCGAGGCAGATAAATTAATTTTGAATATATAATTTGTTTATAAAATGTCAGCATATTCTCTGTACACAAATAATTTGAAATACTTAATTTACTTTTATGATCTGATTAATTTGAATTTTAAAAGAAATATGTTTTATTCTTAATAAATTAATATTCATATTTTTCTAAGAATTAAATTCAGAGCACATGTAAATTTCAGATTTATTTTTTTTACCTAAAATGTAAAATATCGGTAAATCCCATAAATATGATTTTTACCTATAAAAATAAATGTAAATTCCAACATCTGTAAAATTTATATATTTTATTTTATTTGGCCCTAATAAGAAAAATCTGTGGAATTTACAATTGCTATATATATTAACAAATATTTAGTAAATTAAATTAAATTTAGGAATTATATATATTTATTATTTATAAACAATATTATGTATTAATCTTGTTGTAGCCTCTCCACTGGGAGAATATTCTGTCACTTCTGCCTGTATCTCATAGCTACCATTTATTCTTATTGTTCCTTGTGTAATAGATTGTTTAAAATAAATAAAATAAAAAACATCAGATTACAAAAACTAAATTTTATCATTAAATATTGTAAATTATAGTGAATTTTTAATAATTATATAATATAATTATTATTATATACTATGATAAATTCTTAGATTGTTTACAGTTGTTACCTGTTAATACCTACCCAGTAATTTATTACCTACAATTTATAAAATTGCATTAAAAAAATATTGAAATTTCAATGAAGATACGTTTAAATTTATTATTTATTATACATAATATATACTATTAATTTGAATCTCGAATAAATTATATTTATTAACATTCAAAATAGTAAATTTAATTTTTAATCAATATTTCACTAAATATCTTTCATTAAAAGGATGTTGTACCCGACTCAGTTGTCTTTATCTGACACATGTGCAACATAGTAAAATCGGATTTTGTATTTCCAATTTTGTAAACAATTAGTTGATTTTAGAATATGATGACCTATTATCATAATTAATAAGAGAACATAATTTATTACATATTGGACTTATATTTTCAATAAATTTAATTTTAAGCTAAATATTCATAATTTAATTATCATGTTATTCATACACTTATAAAAATTTTAAAATTATATATATCGAAAAAATAATTTCTATATGTTCTCTTTATTTATTTATTTAAAAATCCAACGCCATGGCAGAAGTGTACAAGTAATGACTTAATAAATAAGAGTAAAAATAACAAACTATGATTTGATTAAGAAATCGGAAATACTAAACGCAATTTTACAATATGTTGACCATGTGTTAGGCAAATTCAACAGAGTCAAGTACTACGTCTCCTTGAAAAAAACATTATGCAATTTTAATGGTATTATTTGCACATACCTTTCTTGGGGACGGAGTTGGGATCTATAGTTCTCCCCCCCCCTTAGGTAACTATCTTAGTGGTATCTTGCACCCGCCCTACAGCCATTAAATTGTAGCCAGACGACTTATTTTCACATGGTTATAGGGTCCCTACCTTGAGGGGCTCCTTCTCCCGTGGTAACTGTATTCATTTTATAGTTGGGGTGAATTAGCCTAACTCATATAACTTCTATTTCATGGGAGCATACCAGCTAATGGTGGGCTATAGTTTATATTATGTACCTACATTTATACTTTATTCCAGCCATATTGGATTCAAAATTCGAAAGATGAGAATATTCACTAAAACCGAGTGTTTTTGTTGGGTATCATCATAAACCTACAACTTATAAATCATGGGTATCACCAATGATTATAAATTATATATATATAATCAATAGTATTACTCATTTACTGATTTTCTGGTTTCCTGTTGATCGGTTGTAAAATCAGCAATTCTGAAACTACAGAGCTAAAATTTATTTAGTACATGTAAGTAAATATGTATACCCACAGAACCCTTCCTAAAAGTTTGTAAGCCCCAAGTAAACAATAATGTGATTCAACCCCATCCAAACAATAAAGTCACCTGCCTGTATTGCATTAGCTGTATACTGAAAATTATATATATATATATTATAATTTTATAATAAATTATACATAAAAAATATAACAAATTATTATACAAAATAGAATATATATATATTTTTTTTTTCGTCATTTTCTAGTACAACCACAGAATAGATTATATACAAGTACAACTGACTTGCCAACCATTACCAACATAAATATATTTATATTTTCAACAGAAATAATTAGAATTTATTTAATAGGTAGTTGATGTTTGTATGTTTTCTTTAAGGTCCATGAAGATTGATTTGGAAATAAATTACCTGAATTAATTTAAGAGAAACATCCATATTTGTATGTATAATTCATTAATGCATTCATTCATATGTATACCAGTTATAATATAAGACCTAGATAATAGATCTATGGGTTATAATAACTATTATATTATTATATCAATAAAATATACAGATTAAAGTGGAGTAGGTAAACCATATTAGAATAACTTTTAGAATTGTCTGACTGATACATTTAAATATATATTGTCAATTTAAAACAATTGTATAAAAATACAAATAATAATAATAGGTAATAATTATACTAAAAATATTATGCATATGTTAGATAAGTTTCAATCAATTTTATTAAGTTAAAAAAATTATTATATTATATAAGATATTTAACAAATTCCTACTAACATTTTCAAACTAACTATATGAGTAATTAAGATTAAAATTTAAGATTTTGTAGATAAATACATAAGCTCTAATATCGGTAAAAACATATTCAAATGATTTTTTAAGTCCAATAAAATTAAAATTTCTCTTTTGAAATGTAACTTTAAAAAATGTATACTGGAATATGTATCTAAAATCATTAACTCTTTATTAATAAATGTTCCTTTAAATTCACATTCACTTTTCAACCTGTTGATACTATTTTCAACTACTTCTTTGTAATAATCAAGACTACCATTTGAATGTATCAACGATTTGAGACCTTCAAAAGCCAATTTTATAATGTTTGATTGTTCTTGATATACATTGGACTGTTCATTAAAAAATGGATTTATCGTTTCATCAATTTCCGTGCGAAATTTAATCTCTGACAATAAGTTCCAAAAACAGGTAAATACAAGTTTTGTATTTATTATAAAACACACCGTTTTTATTTCAAACATTTTCCTTAAACACAAATAAGGATTCAATATGGAGGAACAGTTGTAACAAACACGATTAACAAATTTTGTTACTTCAACTCTTACATTAGTATCTTCGTCTTGCAATAATTCTACAATTGTATTCCACACTCTGATGTCATCTTTCAAGTCTGAGAAATAATATAAAGATTTTGAACATCTATACCTATCAGAAGAGTCATACAAATCACAATCAATGTATTTACAAATAAATGGCAACAAAGTCAAACGAACTTTACTTGGACATAACCAACTGAGAACTGGTAACATAGCAATAAAATCTTTTTCTGCGCATGCCATGCATTTTTTTAATATTTTAGAAAAACTATTATTTTCTATACCAATTTTAGTATCATCGTCAAATCTTCTATTTACCAATACATCAATGTTTATCATTATTTCTTTAAATATGTCATTATCTTCAACACTATGAAGAAAATGGACAAATTTATCAATTACATTTTTTTTGTTGCTTTTATTGCAATTTCTAAAACATTTGAGAAAGAGTATAGCAGTTTGCTTGTCAGCACTCATATAGTATTCCATTAAAGTTAATAGATCTGTTGATCGAATTATGAAATTCTCTAACATTAAGTTTTTAACATTAATGTTATCGATTGTTGACTTTGAAGGAAATGGACCAAAAATATCTCGATTCATTGAAATATATACTGATTTACATAATGGTGGTAAATTTTCATGAGCTATGTTGAAAACTTGATATTCTTGATTAAACTCCATAAAATAAACATCTTTTAAATATCTATACAATAATATTAATCCATGTAAATGATTAGAACCTTTGAATTCAGGAAAATTAATTCCTCGGTCACATTTAATTATTTCATTGGTAATTTCATTAAGAGTAGATGATATTTCACTAATTTGTAATGTGTTGGCGTAAGCTTGGGCCGCCATATTTCTGACAGTGTATATTTCAAGAGCAAATCCAGTAGACCACAAATTATAACGAAGACTTTTTAAAAACTGTTGATAATCTGGAGATAATAACGTCCATGATTGTAGTTTTACACCTTTCATTAGAGACATAAATGGGATTAAACGAGCCTGACTTGAAAGTTTACAATTGGTTTGCAACCACAAACATTGTAAATATTGCATCAAACGTGGAAAATGGTATAGTAAAGGTTCTAGTGGTAAATGAGATAGCCAAGAGTTATTATGTAAACGATTTTGACCAATCAACCTCACTTGGAGTGAACTGAAGAACTGAAGAGCAGCATTCCTAAAACCGATATAAATATTTTATAATCCATTTTAAATACAACTTAATACAGACTTAACATTAATATATATATTTTTTTATTTTACCTAATAGTCCAAAGTGGAGAATTTAGTTTATCTATACAAAGCATAATCATATCTTCCATAAAAGGATACAAGCTATCTGTAGAAATTGATGCATTTGAAACAATTACAGTTAGTAAATGCTGTGCTCTGGCTTGAGGTAAATCAACAATTGTATTGATATTAAAGCACGTATTGTCTTTTGCTATATTAAATAATTGTTGAATACAATCTTTAACAGTGTTCTAAAATTTTAAAAATATATACATATTAAACGTTTATTATAAAATACATTTTAGAATAGCCAGACAAGTCAAGTTATTGTACATTTGGGTTGATAAGTATTACCTACTGAGTAACGCTTTGCAATTTACAATTTTTTTAATAAATAATAAAAATTGTTATGATTTTTTTTTACAGAAATTAATAAACTTTAAAAATTTACCTTATTATTTGTCACAATTGCATGTATAAGATATCTCACTCCGGCAGATCTTCTAGATATTTCATTTTCTGGTTTCATACAACTAATATGATCAGTTAACATGTTTTGGCACCAACTTTGTGATTCATTCCAATGTTTTATTAATAATCCTAATGATCTGCAAGTAGCTTCCATAGCTCCTTTATGCCTACACCTAATTAACACATCTGCTATCATATTAGCACATCTATTTATTTGAGAATTTTGGTAATGTTTATCTGAAATACTACTATTTGCTAACATTACTGCATATTTGCTGGCAACATCACAACAAATCTACAACATATATAGTTATATTTTAATTATAACAATCAAATAGGTAGGTAACTATAAAAAAATACCTTAATATTTATCCAAATAAAATTTAAAAGAAATTGATTTGTTGGTACTTGAATATTGTCTACATTTGATATACGTAAACAACTTAATGCATTATCCATTTGAGCAAAGGACGGAGCTTCAGTTTTTCCTAAAATAAAATGTAATTAAAACAGTGGTAGGTATACTTAAGATGAATAAAATATATACCTTCAGCATCCATTCTAGAAGCCAATGTCTCTAACATTAGATTCAAATTGTTTTCAATTAAATTTAACATTGTCTCAATTTCAGTTTTATTTAATTTGTTTATTTCCGGAGAATGTTTTTCAAAAGATAAATTGTTTAATGTATCTAACAAACCATAAAGTGTACCATTTGTTACATTGCTAACAAAATTATTCTTTAGTCGATTCCCTTGTTTTTGTGCTAAATCTAATAAATATGCTGACATTGATGACTTGTGTATGTCGAATATGTCTATAGTAAATCCTGATTTGTAAGCCAATGTAATTACTGTGTATATTATTGTTGAACCACTTTCGTTATTATAAAATAAAGGGTCATAACATAAATTCAAACCAAGTTTGATCCAATTAATTAAATATGTTTTGTCTTCTTTTACAATGATGAAATTTGACACTAATATTTCACTACATTTTTTCCTGATGTCTTCGGAGTCTAATAAATTTGTGAAAAGTAAATTTCTACAGGAATGAGAAACATAATCTTGATTCTTATTAAAACTAAGTAGAATTGAATATATTTTTAATGATGTAATTTTCCTTTGATAATTTGAACCAGGCACTAAATTTGTTATTATAAATTCGTGCAGTCTGTTTAAAAATTGTAAAATTATATTATCAAATTGTTTACACTTGCGTAACATATTTTGTAATTCTGAAGTTAACTTTATTCTAAGAGTGGCACTATCACTATTTATATTGTCAACAATAAAACTATAAATTAAGTTCAATATATTTGGTGTTGCTTTTGAAGAACACAACAAGTTAAATGCTTCAGATCTTATTTTAACATCACCAGATTTCAATGATAAGTCAAGTATTTTGTGACAATTTTCAATGTCTGTATTATGATTATAAATCATTCTTAATATCGATATTTGAAGATATAAATCAGGGTTTAATTGATTATTCATTTTTCTATACAACATTAACAAGCTGCTCATATGTTTATGTTTCATTTCCGGTAATAAGTATGTTACGAAATTGTACCTCGTTAACCTAAAAATAAAATGAACTAAAATAAATAAGTATTAAATATTCATTTAAAGATAAACAATAATATTGGTGTAACTTGTTTTACATCCTCTTATTTCCCAAACACTAACATGCTCGGTTTGCACCTTCACATATTAGGGGATTTGAAGATGATTCTTGATAGCTACGATAAGCATAGCTACCAAATTATTGGACGGGTTTGGTAATTATGGCTAGCTTGCCCCGGAGACCAGATACCAACAGCGAGAAAAGGCTCGTTGGCTATCTCATTTGCTACCTAGAAGTCGAACCGGGGACCTCAAGCACTGAAACACACGTTTCAACCATAGTCAACCCCATATAAGTGTAACTTATATGTTACTAAACAAAAAAATATATTTGATTTAATTTTTGTTTTTTAGCATTTAGCCTGCAAATTTAATCTACGTATTAACAAAATATGTACCTACATCATCAAAGCATACGTTTAAACAATTTAGTTTGCTTTTTACAATATAAGTAGATGCCTACTATAAATGATTAAAGTTATTCAATAGCAAAAACAACTTACTCAGAAATATTACTAGTAATCAGATATTGAATAATTGGCTTCATAACTAAAGTTGAAAAATCATCTTCGCTTAAATCTTTAATGAATGTTTTGTATAAAAAGATACAAGGAGATAGCAAATATGGTTCATTTAAACATTTCCACATTGAAATGGACATAACATCATATTTATCTAAAATCTAAAATTATAGCAAGAAATAAAATACATATTATATTTTATAAATTTAAAAAAATATATTTAGATACCATTTTGACACCATATTTTGAAACAATAACAGTCAACATATAAAATTTAATCCTTAAAGACCATGAAATCTCTGTCATTATTATTTTTAATATATAATCTAAATCTTCAAGATCTAAACATTTTTCAAATAGTAGAATACACTGATCATGAATTGGTGGTAAATGATGATTCATTTGTCCCATAAGGACCTTATAAATACATTTTGATGACATTTTCCACTGTTCTTTGTCCATAATTGATACACAATTTGTTAAATGTTTTAGTGCTTCTAAATTTATTTCACTATGACAAAAGCACAAATCACAAATATTTTCAATAGAATTATTGAAGAAATTGACTTGTTTTTGAAATTGCAAACACTTAATAGCACCAATATGAATTTGCAAATAATATTGATCATAATTTTCTGATGATAACTTCAATTTTTTTCCAAGACTAGAAAAGTGTATAACATGAATACCACCATTATTTGTTTCATCTATTTTCATTGGTAAAATCCATTTGTCTTCTTCTGTATCATTACATTGCTTTTCTGTTATATTTTGTTGACCTAAATATAATGTTCGATATAAAATTTCAGGAAGCAAACTTCGATGGTCTGATGGATGTTTTTTAAATGCAATTATATCTATAAACTGAAGATGAATATTTTTAAAAACCTCTTGATATTTCTTATTTTTTGTACAAAAGTCTACATTATTATTCATAATATTTCGAAGAAAAATATTTAAATTCTGAAAAGTAATTAAACATATAATTATAAAAAATTCATTTTATAAATAGTGTAAATTATAATGAAAAAAAGTATATAATTTTGGGATTGAAAATATCAATAGCTAGGTAACAAAAAATATATTATTATAATAATACATTCAAAAATGCTGATATAGTATGTTTCTAGTATCCTCCTGTTATATATGAAATGGTCATATTATATATTATAATATGATATAATAATAATTAACAATGTAATTAGTTTCCTATCTACAGATATTACTATAAATAAGTATAGCTATTAAGGATAGTTGGTTTGAGGTATTCTTGAGGAATATGCGTAGAGTAGGTACAAAGCTGAGAAGTAATAAGTTACAAAATTAGTAAAAAGTAACTAATTACTGAAAATCGCTAATTTATAAGTTAACTAGCTACTTTATTCTCCACTAAATTTGTAACTTTTTCTCTTACTAACTTTTAAACTTAGCAATTTACAATTGGGATTTAATAAATTACTTTATACAATTTAACAATTTTTTAAATGTTGAAAAATTTAAAAAAATGAAATTAATATTGCTATTTATTATGGTATTAATTTAGATTAGTGTTATATAAGACCATACAAATACAAATATAATAGAGTTGACTCAAATTTACTTATAATAATTTTACACATATCCCATATTATTATAATGTGAAATTTGCATACTTAAATTACTCCAATAATTATAATAATCTAAAATTCTAATAAATGTTAAATTAATTCTTATCTCAATACATCATTAAAATTAATTAATTTTATTAAAAATGTACAGGTTATTAAAAAGTAACTTAAGAAACAACTTAACCAAGTTACTTTTTTTTGTCGATAACTTGTAAAAATGTGATGGCGAGTGATATGAGGAAGGTAGGGGTAAATGAAGAAGAAGCGAAAGATAGAGTTATGAAGTGGAAGTGTAGAACTAGGGTAGCCAACCCCAAATATTTGGAAGAGAAGGTGACGGAGAGAAAAAGAACTTGTAATTTACTAATATTATTTAATTTTGACAAAGGCAACAATTTCAATAAATTAAAAATGTATTGTTGTTACCTAATTATTATTATATATCTATTATTTTATAATTTTTTTTTTTTTAATTATCCAATTACAGAATTTATAATATTACACATATAGTATAGTAGGTATACTTACATTTAAATATTTATAATCAAATTGAAGAATTTTTTCAAATAATTCAACACTAATTGTATTAATTAATTCTTGAGATGGCAACATATTTGAAAGAGAAATGTAATTATTAAACTGAAAAAATAATGTAGTTTTAGATGGTAAAATAAAATAGTAAAAACATAAAATTTATAAAATGTGAATACATGCAAAAATCACTAAAATAAAAATGATTTTTAAATGTAATTAGGGAAATTCTAACACTATTGATATCTTTAATTTAATATGAATACATTTTTATATCGATAAAACACCAATATTTAAGTTGTATCAAAAAAAAATATCGATACTATTTAGAATATTCTCCAATTTACTATGAAACACTATGATATACTATGTAACAAGTCAAAGTAAATGTGTTACACTTAATTTTATTATTTTACAAGTATAAACAAAAACTAAGAAGTATTGTAATTGTGAATATAAAACATAATGGGTCTAAACATTAAATACATTTCATGATTCCAACAAATATCAACTTGTAGTTCCTAAAGTTTCTACTTCTAGTAAAGTTTGAAACAATAGTTAACCATACAACAATTAATGTTGACTTACTTCAATGTTTATTGATTATTTATTTATTAAAAATTTTCATATATCAAATTACAATAAATAAATATCGTTCATTCAATTGAGTTTAATTACCTATATCATTGTTATTAACTTGTTAAATACATAGGCTAATAAAAAATTACTTTTTACACTAGATTTATTTCAAGTTTACATTACCTATATAATTTACAGATTTTTTTCTATTTGAAAATACTTTTTCATATGATTACTTGTTTAAATATATAATCTCTAAATATAATTTAAATATATTTTGCATGTAAAGTAAAAGACAATAGTAAAGTAATTAGAAAAAATCTTTATTAGTAAAACATTTATTTATAAATACTATATAATCAAAAAGTATATAATTAATTCTTGTTAATTTATAGTAACTTTGAAAGTATAACGTTTGTCATTTTAGACAAAAAAAAAACATACTTAAAAAATATGGAACAAAATTTTTATCTAATCATTTTTGAATTAACTATTATTTATTAACAACTATTAATTTTACCTACCAATTAAACTAATATCATCAACATTCATTTTTCATCTGAAGGCTCATAACCTTCTTTTTCCATTTTTTCTTTAAACTTCAAATAGTTATATTTTCTATCAAAATGTTTTACCTGAAAAATGAAATGAAATTATTAATTTTAAGTTTAAAACATACAAATGATTATTTCACTATTTCAGTATTCTTATGAAAATCACAATACACCTATATATAAGTATTGAAATTTTTTCCTATGTGTAAAAGCTAAATGGTAAAATTGGCGGAAAGTTGAGTATCTGATTACTGGATATATTTATACTTGGAAATATACCTAAATAAAAGTTTTGGGTTTTCTGACATTTTTTCCCCAGACTTCAACCAAATAGTTCAAATACATAAATTAATTAATTTGTAATTTTATTAAATTTAAACGACCAATAATGGTTAACAAGAATATTGAGAAAATATGTCTTAAACCACTAGACAAATCTTGAAATAAAAATAATATTATATTTTATACTACTATATTTCAAACAATTACCCATTGAACTGGACAAGTTGATTCATAGATTTTTCTGAGATCTGTACATTTATCGATTTTATCATTATTGGAACGTAAACAATCCCAATAATAATCACGAGATGACCAACATTTAGTACGTTCAGATTTGGATAAAAATTCTTTGTTACTCATTCTAAAAAATTCAAACAAAGTTACAGTTAAATGGAAAATATGGGTTAACTAAAATTATTAATAATACCTACAAATAGGCTATAATATATTATTAACTTACAAGAAATCTTTTATTTAACTTATGTTGATTTTATTTTTGAATACAAGTACATAAATATGTCGCAAAATGATAACAATTTACAATTTAAATTATAATCTGAATCATTATTATTCTATTATTAAAGTTAAAATTAAAATACTATATTATAAATGATATTAATAATAAAATAAATTAAAATATAGGTAGGTACTTACACAAAAAATTAAAATATAAACTCGTGGATTTCAATTGTTTTAAACTTTATTCTTATATAATGATAACATTCATATAATCACAATCAGTTATTTAATCAAAGAATCCAAATAATGAACCAACACTAGGTTTTCGATTGGTAACCTTAGAGTTAACACTGATTTCTCGAACGACACGAAATTGACTATAGTAAGTTGACTCGAGTTAAGTAGAGTAGATTTTTCGAACGCACCCCTAGAGAGTAATTGAATATCCTTTTTATCACTCACTAATATATCCATTTTATCAGTAAACGTGTTATTATCAAGAAGTATTATTTAATTATATTGAGTAATTATCACAGTTTAAGATATTTATATCTTAAATCGTGATTATTATCAAAATCAAAAATGCCGCCAAGTTAGTTTATTCGAATATACTATAATGCGAATTATAATGTATAATATTATATAATGTTGTAATTTTGAATCAATTACTCATAAAATGTTATTAATTCATTATATTTAATTGTATTTATGCAAGTACATTACGTTCTTGTTGGTTGTAAACTTAAATTGATACAACATATTATATAGGTACCTACCTAAATAGATAAAATTAATTTTACATCCTACATATAATCTACACAAATATACAATACTAAATACCAATCGTCTATTAATGTAGAATTTACGTTATAAAGTGTGTAATTTATGTTGTAGGATGAATTATATAATAAAAAAGATGTGAAAACTAATTATTTTATTTAAAAAAAATAAATTTAACTATGGTCAATATACCTATTACAGATATATACTGAAATTACAAATGTGTGTATCTATATCTTATAATCTTACTCACTTACACACAATTGTTAAGCTTTTTTAACATCAAACTATTAGATATATAGATATGCAGATTGTGTTAAATTTTAAAATTTATAGAAATCTATGATGATACCTTATAACTTTACATACAAGCAGTGTATATCATAGGTACTTATTAAGAAATATTCAGTTATTTTTAAATGACATTAATGGTACAATTAGTCTAGTATTGGGTAAGTTATTTTTAGAAAGGCATTAAGTTACATTACCAGTAACAAAATTAAAAGGTAATTAGATCATTTTTTCGTTACATAAATACAAATAATAGTGTTACATAAATTTGTCAACTTAAAACTAAATAGTTACAATGATGTTACTTTCAACATTTTTGTAAAAATAAAAATAATAAAATAAAATGTAAAAATTATCTGTATTTTTGTCTGATAATTGTCAGTTATTATTATGAAATTCAATATCATACCTACACCTACCTATTATAAAATCATTCAATCGTTAAAATACCCTATAAATTTTATTTTTTATTTATTAAAAGAGAACACATTATTTTACAAATTTATTCACAGATAACTAACGAAGTTACTCTTACATAACTACAAAAATAAAATGAGGAAAAAACCATAAGGTTACTCAAAAACTATGTCACAGTAAAGAGTAACATCTGTTATTGCCCAACACTGCAATCTGCACAGGCATCTAGAATATACTACATTAATTAACAATATTAACAATGAAATTAGATTTACAAAATGCTTGTGATTTAAAATAAATTAATGCATATTATAATTATATTTCTTAAAAAAAAACACCACATATTTACTGTCTCTTCTATTTATCTAATAGGCGTGTAATAAACAAAATTACACTATGAAGAACTTAAATTATGATACTTAAGTATATAAAGCTTGAATACCTATTACCATTATACTTTGTTATATGATTTAAAAAATATACAATGGGATTCTAATTTAGTAATAAATGTTTATTAATATAAGTATAACTTCCAATTAATGGGATTTTTTAGACAATTCATATATAGATTAAAATATAAAATTATCTAAATTAATAACATAAATATATATATTCAGCAGTCTGTGGAACTTTTAACATATAAATTGATTGCATGTTCATATATTTCGACTTTTTATGTCCCTAGTATCTTGGACACCACCGGAATATTGCCAAAAATACGCCACTGTATGAAACTGACTACTTATATATTATATATTATACTGTAGACTGTAGTCTATATTGATCATCAGAGTGGTAAGCACTAATGTTTAGCTAGATATCAAGTAATATACTTTGACGCTAACTTCTTATATTGTATTTTTGAATATTATTATATTACCTATACATTTTTATATTATATTATTTGTATCTTTGTGTACCTATTACAAAATCTAGTTCTTAAATCTTAATACGTATTACATAAAAATATATTTCAATATTATGTTCAACAAATATCAAGATTTCGCAATATTAAAAATGGAACTGACATAGAATTACTTATAAAATACTTTTAAAAAGTATTTAAATATTTTTTAATTATTAAATTTTATTTTTTCTCAAAATTGCCTATATATAGAACCTTCTTTTACTTATTACGAAAAAAAGATTACCAAATTAAGATCACTCATTAATAAAATTATTTTATACTGATGAGTTATAAATTTATAAAATATTCTTTATTTATCAATTTTTGGACAACCCATGAAGCATGTGCCCCTTTTATTTGCACAAATTACAGCCTGAATAAAAGTTGGATGTGAAGTAAATATGTAAATAAAAAAAAAAAATCACAATAACTGCGGCAACCTCTACACCACACGATTCTAAGAAGTATTATTTAGTCAATTTATCAGACTTTTTTCGTACAATTTTTGTTTGTAGAGCCATACATGATCACTGATCATGCATTCGTGTAGCATATTCTGTGGTATTAAAAGTATACGGGGAATCATTACACGCACGCTCGTACACATGTCAGACAGGTATCAATTTTATAATCACGAAAACATATATATTTTTCATTCAAATAAACGATTTTAATTCCATTAGAAGTTTAGAACGTTGTAATGAGTAGGTACATCAATAATTTTAATTCTGAAAAAACACTCGAATTTTCCATAACATTTGCGAGATCATTTGGGAATGATCGAAGCACTTTTTAAAAATTAATTTTATTTAATTAGATATTTTTGTTCAAAATTTTGAAAATGTTAGAATCTTTAAATGATTTAATTACCTATAGTATAAAGTATGAAAAAAAAATGTGACTCGATCATTTCTATTGACGGAAATCGTGTAGAATTATTGTGGTGGGGGGGGTCTAAGACTATAGGTACATAATTACTAAACTAAAAAAATTTTCTAACTGCGATCGATATCAACGTTTCCCAATTTAAATATTGATGTATAATATACCTATATAATTTATTTTATTTAAATATCATACATTAACATCACCATTGACAACAGACTTGTAATTAAAATAACTAATACCTTATAATAATTAAATCATAACACATTAACATGAAAAATAAATAAATTGTAGAATCTATAATAAAGATTATACCTAGATTAGACAAAAATTATTTACTATCTAAAATCTAAAAAGTAAAATAACGCTGTGTTTTTTGTTAGGTACTTATACAATATACTCGTATATTTCAGCTATAAGTACCTATTTATTTTTCATCAGATTTTTCACCTCCTAAATAGGTTTTATATGCCTAGAAAGACATTTTAATTTTTTTTCCTGCTAACATTGAAAAAATAGTTTTATTAAAAAGTCATACTTATAATTATATTGATTTTTATGATAGTTATACCTACCTTTAATATACACTGGATAGGTTTTATAGAATTATTTTCAGATTCGGAGTCTGTTTGTTTTTCCACACAAATGAATTCATTAACATTCTCATTTTTAATCGATAAATCAATACAAAATGGGTATAGGTTTATGAAAACCAGACATTTTTTTTCTACTAAACAAAAAGTTCTTACGTCTCTTAGCAAAAGTATCCATATAAATACATATAAGTATAATAATTTTTCAACTAATTTTTGAGGGGGTTTTACAAACTTTTAGAGGGGCTAAGCCCCTCAAGTATCCCCGATTTCCACTAATGATCATTTCCTCTAGTAAGTGCCTAATGAAAATTCTTAATAAGTTTTCAAAATTGTTATCAGAGTACATATTGTGTCGGACTGTTGGAATTAGAAAAAGTAGTTTTTAAACAAAAAATGATGTGGAAATCCTATACTTACTCGACGTGTTTCATGCCAAATAGGGAGATATTTTCGAATTGTATTAAATTCTTATTTACATTTAATAGTGGACAGTAAGTATATAATTCGAACATTTTTTCCAATTTTCTATGAAATACCATGTCGAGCATAGTGTCGTGTGGTTAATGAACATATAAACATAATAAACATTTGTTTGAGAAATATTTTTGGCATTTTTTATTAATATAACATATTATAAATTTATTTTATTTATTAGTATTAATTTTATTTGTAAAATGTATTTGCTGCCCATCAGTTTTTAGCAACACAAACATTATTAAGCATGTTTTGAGGATATATTTTACCAATGCTGAACAAGTTAATGGTTTTTTGAACTCAGTTAAGTTAATATAAAAAAATAGTAAAAGTTTAAAGTTAATAGTTATTTTTTTAACGATTAAGTTAAGTTAATTTTTTTTTTTGTACGAGTCAATATAACATTTGAGATATATAGATATAATTAAGAATCTATTATTTTTTTGGAATTGCTGTTATTTTTTAAACTTTAGACATCTTGAAATTTTTAAAAATCATTAGCATAATACCATTGATTATATATAGTCAATATATAGTCTATATATAATCAATGATAATACTATTGAAAATACAGCAATGTATTTATAATTATTATTAAAATCAACAAAAAATAGGTTCATAAAAACATTTAGTTAAAGGTACTTGGGTACTATTTTCTTCAACATTCTAACAAATGGAAATTGCTTTTGCAAATTAGTACCTATATAAATATTGTTTATTGGTGGGAAATCTAATATATTCCTCAATTTATATTACGGATTATTATATAGTATATTATAGATAAGTATTCTGTTTTTTATTTATATTTTTTGGGAAATAAATAATTCTTATAATATAATAATTATTATTAGAAAAGCCAAAAACCACTTATTTTTATTCAACCATTTTGACACAATATGAAATCAAAATGTATGAATTATATACTTATGATAATAATAATAATAATAATAATAATAATAATAATAAAAATTAATAATAATGAAGGATCTCTCGTGGTCTCTCACCATCGTGCCCGTTGCATTCACGTCCATTTCCTATCTTTTTAATACTTCTACTTGGTGTTTACTAAATAAATACCTAAGTCTCGAAATCCGGTTTCTCAGGTTCCGATACATATTTAATAAACTCTGGACATTTTTTTTTAATAAATACACATCGTATCTATCTTTAGTCGCTTGATCATCACGACTCAACTTTTCATGAGATAGGTACCTTATAAAACACTCGATCTGACCTTATATTGCCTAAATGACCACGTTTCAATCTGCTAGGAGAACTATTTCTTTGTCTTTCTCTTTGTTTACCTTTCAAGTACGTAGTTAATTTACCATTATGGCAATAATAATCGTTAGTATTACTCAATACAATCATTTGCGTACCTGTATCACTTGTTTGTATTTCCACTACAAGTTTAAACTGTTTGCACGTTTCATGTCGACAAATACCATAACATGTAAAACCTTTCGCTGTAGTATTCTTGGTCTTGACTGTCAATACACAAGAATTATTTACAACTTCAAACTTTTCACGTAACAAATCATTACTTTTAAATACGCCTCATGACGGAAATTCGGTATATTGGCCGTGACCACCGGTTATTGCTGATGCTGCCTAAC
Source organism: Pemphigus obesinymphae (assembly GCA_025469235.1). Classification (NCBI taxonomy): domain Eukaryota; kingdom Metazoa; phylum Arthropoda; class Insecta; order Hemiptera; family Aphididae; genus Pemphigus; species Pemphigus obesinymphae. The sequence goes on along the minus strand of JAIPRL010001348.1, from coordinate 46,950 downwards.
TTCCGCGAGCGGGCTCACCGCGTTCTGAACACGTTTTCCTGTAGACCTTTCCATGGTCTATCTCTTTTTTGGTAGACGACATTCCTTCTATGGGTTTTTAAAGAAATCGTTTCCCTCGTATATACACCTTATAAACCGTGTCCCCGGTTATTACTGAGTTTTTATTACGTGTTTATTTAATGTTGTTACAGTTTTACTCCTTATATATGGCAGACTTCTATACAGGCTTGTATGTAGGTATGGCCTTAGATTACACGGCGCATAAATTGCATTGAATTTATATGTGTTTGGGTACCCCTGTGATCTCTTATCAAAAATTGCTAGCGGAACTTACACACGTCTTTTTATTCGTTTATTAATAATAATTTAATAATATTTGTAATTAGTAAATCTAAATTAGTATTTAATATTTGTTTATATTATTATACCTATAAATGCAATAATATTATATATTTTCATTTGGTAGGCGATACAATTATTATTATGAAGACAATTTAAATTGTATTTTTATTCTTGATTTATTTATGTATGTTGAAAGTAATTTATAAAATCAATACTCAATAAATAAACTTAGAAAATGGAGATAGGTAATGAAAATCCCCAAAAGACTCCAATGTGCAGCTATATGGTGAGTTATTCATTGATAACTTATAATGGTGCCTATATATTAATGTACCTGTATTTATAAAATACTGAACAATACAGCTTAACCATATTTATGGCTTTTAATTTTCGATTAATTGTTTTTTGTGTCATTAATTTGATATTGTGTTTTATATTCTTGAGAAATCATTTTTGTGACCTGGATTATAACATTTTCCATCCCTCATTCATATCCTATATTAATTTTCTCTTTTAGTAGAATGACCAAAACTAAAATTTATTTTGATCATTGCACAAAATTGCATAATTATACTAAAATATCATACCAAATAAAATTACGCTTTGTCTAGAGACGCGGACATCTGTGTTTTCTTTGCGTATACGGACGTTCGTTATCAATGCATAGTGCATACCAGGACAATTGGTTTAGTGTACACACATGTGAAAAAATGTACAATTTTATTATTTTATAATATAGTCTCCTAAATTTAAAAAGTATAAATAATAAATACACTAGATCCATTGTCCGGATATGCATTGATAACACAAACGTCTGAGTACGCAAAGAAAACACAGACGTCCAGGTGTCTAGTTAGCGATAAAATTATAATAATAAAAAATATGTTAATTTATTGATGTTAAAATCACCCATTCACTCAATTATCCATTATTCAGTTGTTTTAAGAAAAAAAAAACATAGTTAGTACTAAAACCTTCATAGCTTTATAATAAAAAAAACTGCATAGTTGCCAAGTCAATAGTTTTGAAGATTACCTATTTGATATGCCAAAATATCCGACTTAGTTTTATAATATAAGTTATTTTATTAGTTAATATTTATTAGTATTATTTAGATGTATAAATTATAAATACCTATAATTTTTTTTTTTAGCCAGAGCGTGAATACAGTGAAGGAAGACGACAACTTTTGTCTTGGTTGAATCAACCGATGAAAGTTCATCTAATAGATGGCAGAATTTTAGTAGGAACATTTGTTTGTACCGATAAAGATGCACACATTATACTTAGTACATGTTATGAATATTTTAATGAAAAGGGTAAGCTTAAATAAAATAAAATATATTTTTGAATGTAATTACTAATTTTTTTAAATGTGATATTTAGATTTAAATACTGGAGAATCTCGACTTTTGGGCTTAGTAATGATACCCGGACGACATATAATTTCAATTCATACTGATGTGCAGCAGGCTAATGAACATCCTAAACATTTATCAAATTTTGAACAAACATTATAGTAGATATTGAATATTAATATAAATATAAAAATTATAATAATATTTAAATATTGAAGCATATTTTTGAAATCCAAATCCAATGTAATCTTCATACATCTTTTGTGACTATATTTATAACTTAAACAACTTACTTTGTTAATTATTATTTCTGTTCAAAAATATTTGTACCTATTTGAATAAAATTAAAATTGAATACATATTAGGCATATATATATCATTATTAGGTACCTAAATAATAAACATTTCTAAATCTTCAAAACCTAAATATGTAATAAAAGTCCAATAAAAAATATACATACATTGTTTTATTTTTAAACCGATTAGTTTATTAGAATATAGTATATAGAAATTTACTATTTATGTATAATAGTGTAAGTATTCATGTAATTTTAAGAGTAATATGATTGGTATTTTATATTCCAGCAGTAATTTAGTGTATATTTTACCAAACAATACGGCTTACTATAAATTATTAGAAGCTTAGTATACATCCTACCTTGTACATTGTATAGGGTATGGGGGTACAAGTAATAATTAGATACGAATAACCAAACCTAATCTAATATTTATTGCTTATATTTACCAATTTTATAATATTTTGTTTTCTTTTTCTAGAAACCCTTATATTGTTCATAAAATTGATAATTTAGCGTGGAGTATGATATTGTATGAATATCCCGATAAATAAACTATATATTATAGGTAGGTGTAAAAAAAAATTAAACCATAAGACATGGTAGCTATACAGACTATCGTATAGCATGATTGGTAATAGGTACTAAATGTATATAATATTATAGTTTATATTTTGAACTAATTACAATATTACAAAATTGAACTTCAAAATGAATCTACCCATAAAATATGCTATCTTATCTATATCCATATAAATGTGCTATCTGCAATTGCCCATCAACTTTAATAAAAACAATATATGGCTGCAATTTGGTTCCTAAGCTGAAAGCCTTATTTATTTATTTATTTTAACTAAGACAAATAGATATAGTAGAAATAGATATTTCATTAACAAATCTAATTGAGTTGATTTTTGTTATTACAATTATTGTTTCTTTTATAATAAAAATACTATATTTTTTGTTCATCTATTAATACCAAGCATCTATTCATTTATTAATACTCGTATTACAGTTAAAAACAAATTAATATTAAAAATTCCCTTTATTAAACCAAAGTAAATGTTAACGATTCAAAATTCATTTTTAAAATTAAAATCCATCAAACCCAAGTCCTACAGTTTTATCAGTGAACCTCATATTTATATTCTTTTACACAAAATTAAAAATGATTGAACTTAATGTTATTGACTTGTGCTTGAGCCCTGCGCATATTAAAGCTTATAAAATAATGAATAAATAATGCTGACAACCACAATGGATACAATTGTATAAAATATATGAATCCATTAAAGATGTTTGATGAGTGATGAGTGTTTGTCATTATTACCTGCATCTCATAAAAGGACAAGGTGCCAAATTACTATCATATTAATTTGCTTATATCCAGCTCCTTAAAATATGGTCGATTACAAACTTCTTTATAGTACTTATATAAATTACTGTTAAATCTTTAGTTTAGATTGCTTAAAATAGTTTTTTTTTAAATCCATAAAATCATAATAAAACAATAAGTTGGTAAAATATTTTACAAAAAAAATACATTTTCTCAAATTATTTTTCAAATTGGACAAGAGGTGTTTAAACTTTAATTTTAATATAGACTCCATATTAATTTTTGCTTAGTATCCTATTTTGCTATATTATACTAAAAACACGAGCGTATGTGAAACCAATGATTATAAACTAAAATTAATGGTGAAATGTACTACTCGTATTGCCACAACACATACCCATTTTAACGGCATTAAAATGCATTCACCGTTCACGCTTTCCAAGTACTAAATTTTTCTTCTATGTGTATACTTGCGTATATTAACCAATGGTTCAGAGTTTTTATTCATATGAAAGATGAGAATGTTTACTATGCAGTAGTATAGGGTTTTAACTAAAGTGTTATATTTTTTTTTTCATTTGAAAACTCATGTTTTTTTATCACAAATTAGGTGTTCAAAATTAAAATATACTTGGCTATTTTCATAATTTCATATTGAAAATTTCCTCGTTACAGGCTACACTATAGTTGAAGTGTAATAACTTCTTTTTGATATAAATTTAAATAATTTTTTTACAACTTATATTTAAAAACTGTACCTATTACATTTTAATCTTTTTTGCTTTTCATTATTATTATAATATTCGGCTTTTGTAACAGCTTCTATTTCATACGCACTTGACTTTCTTGTTGCTTTGTAGAGCTATAAATAAATAATATAATATTTTAGTTTTTTAATAAATAATAATTAACTCGGTACTGTTGGACATCAACTACTATATTTATGATTTCAAATCAAATAGTATTATTCATTTCCAACAATAGGTACTCCTGGAAATAACCGTGATTATTCAAACCTCATTAATTTAGTCAGTTTTTGTATTTATGAATACTTATCTAAAATGTAATATTGAAAATAATTATAGTAGATAGGTATATCTAATATCTATAACAAAAAAAGAAGTATACAAACAAATCAAATGTTTTATTTATTTTTTTAATAGATACTCTCTGTGTAGGTACTCAAATAATATTTAATTGTTTATATATAATAGCGCATTATAGTTTTCTGAACAGTTTTGTATATACACCTAATCGAATATTGAATACATATTAATAGTATAGATATGTATTAATAGTTTATAATTAAAATACGATCCAAGAGATATTGTCTGAACTGTGTGCTTTCAAGTTTTTGAGGCTCGTTATTGCTCTATCGGATTCTTCCTGAGTTATATCGTTTATTACAGATTCAGCTTTTTGATATACCTATCGTATTTACCACAGAGTTTAATTTAATATAAGATTGTAAAATGCATATTTTCACATATTCTGTGAAATTTAAAAATTTTTAGACAGATTTTTTCGGAATAAGGTATACTTCAGGAAATAATTTGGTTTTTTTTGCCGTTTTTCGGTAGTTTTTACGAATGCGTTTATCGAAAAAGTCAATAAATCGAAAAATAATCTCTTAATATTTCTAAGTACCTTTTTGATCGCTACATTTGTTAACAAAATACGTGTATTTGTACTAGTGACTGGAACCTTTTGATTTTATCGGTACTGGTTCCAGTTCCGGTTTTTAGTGAAAAATTTAACGGTTCTGATTCGGTACCGGTTATTTAAAAAAAATATGTGGTTCCGGTTCTCATCAATTTCAAATAAAATATTAAATATCATATTTTGGCCGGCATAAACTATTTGAAGGTCTATAATACACATAATATAACAGTAATAATAATTATAATAATAATATAATATAATAATTGGCTTATTTTCGTTTTCAGCAAGTATTTCAACAAAAAAATTTGGACTTTTTTTTTTACTTATTTGTGTTTTTTAGGAACTTTTTTAAATTTTATTTCACGTAATTTTACATTTTTCTCTGGGCGTCAAAATTCCTAGTTCTACCTCTGGTTCTGTAATACCTACTAAGTACGGATTGAAAATATTGAGTCATAATATATATAACATTGTCTCAAAGTTCAATACTATCTGTATGTTCCTTAATCCATCAGATAGGTCATCCGCTGGATTTAATTGTTCCTAATTACAGCAGATGGTCAATCCGCTGGAGGGGTGGTAATTAAGCGGATTGCTTGAACAGCGATCTGGTATTTTGCAAATGGATGACCAACAAACAAATAAGATGGATTTTATAAGAATTGTTCGCACCAAAATGAACGTTTATTGAATAGGTATTGTAATCGGTTGATACTCAGTAGTCAGAACTAACGTTTTATTTTTTTATTTTATTGACGTGCCTACATCATAGAGTAAAGAATATACTACATAAAACCTTGGTTATAATATACTACAAGTATATAACCTACCTAAATTTGGTGTTGAATAATAAAAAAAATGACCAATATTTATAGTAAAAAAAAAAACTATTCAATACAAAGAAAAGTGATTTCACTATGTTTTATAATTTATAATTTTTAACCTTAGTACCTATATAGGTTCTTCTTTTCGAGTGAACTTAGGTACTTTTTGTAAAACAATTTAAATGGTACCTATATATATTATAATGCTGAACAATAATAAAAAATAATAATTTAAAAAAAATCTAGAAATAAAATGCAATTGTAATAGGTGACCTATATGATATTATTGTTTAAACGATACGTCTTATTATATTATACATACAAAATAAATATTTTAATATTTTAATATTATTTCTGGTTCTACAAGACACTAAACAACAACTCGGCATTTTGAATAAATAACATTTACAGAAACAAAAATCAAAAGAATAAATGGTTAGAAATCACAACAGAATAGTCAAGAGACTATTCGTAACGGCGGTTATCTTATAGCGTTTCCATATACCTACATTCATGTACACTGGTGCACACTTTTTGTGTGATAGAGACATGTAATTTGAAATTAAATGTTCAATTTGCAATAAAAAATTTACCTAAAAGAAAAATCTTTATGCACATTTATACGGAATACCCATAACAGTATAGCAACAGTGGCAAAAGATTTTCAATACAATATTTGCGATAAAAGTTTTAAAACTCAAAATACTTTAGATACATACACCAAAAAGTTCCACTAAAATAATATATGTCTATGCCTAAATCAGTGTATAATCTAATTATGTAAAATCAGTGATACGATAGTGCTCTATTGTTGGTACATATTGGTCACTGGTATCAACCAATATATTCTAGGGCAATAAAATAGTGTTCCTTAATTCCTAATAATCCGTTGGACAACAATTGGTTGCTGAATTGGGAAAACAGAGCGCTGCTGTACACTATGGTGCTGAGGGTTCCCTCCTGCACTGATTCGGGACTGTATGCTTGCAGTATATAATACTTATACCGGCGCTTGGCTATGTATTTGAAGTTATTCATACCAAATATACGTTTTATTAAGTACACATTTATAACAAACATAAGTCATTACTTGACAGTTAATTAATAATGCCAATAATGGTTTTATTTACTATAATATAATATGTAAATACATATTATCTATATTACT